>ML790120.1:40362-75912 GCA_009831015.1 Picea engelmannii | reverse complement strand
AACATCACACATAGTATACATTGAATGACAAAACTATGGGAAAGGAGTGCCCAACTGCGGACACAACTATTAGAGGATGGGAGACTACAAGAGATGTCAGGGAAGGAAGACCAATTTCATGCAGCAATGGAATATGTAAACCAATGACAAAATATAATTTCAATTCCATAGAAGATCAATATGGTTGCAGAGATGAAGAGCCTACATGAAGAGGAAAAAGTGGTGCAGGTGCAAAAGATGGTAAGATAGGCTCAGGTGGATCCCTTGCTAGAGAAGGTGGATCATCTAGTCGTGGAGATTGATGAAGTAAAATTTAGAATAGAATAGATAGGCTTGGAGGGGGGAGAGATATTAATACCTCCAATCACCGTGCAGGTCATAGAGGCCATGAAAGAGAAGATAAGGAAAGCTTAGGAGTATTCCAACGGATAACAGAGATGTACGAAGAACTGGAACATGTAGTGAAATAAGTTGCAGTCCATTAGTGACTTGGGACAAGTCACAATGTCGGTGTTTGGGGCCCGTTGGCACATGCCAATTCTAGGAAAAATCGAATAAGTTTTGAAGGAATTAAAGAACTACCAGAAAATAGGGGAGCGCGACGAGAATAAAGGAAAAGAGGTGCAAGAAAAAAGGGAAAAAGAAGTGCCGAAAAAAATAGTTACAAAGTGGACAAACTGCTGTGGAGTAGTTGGAAAGTGGAAAAGAGCCAACTTAGACAATGGTTGGATCAAGGACCATTCGAGATTAAGGCAAGGAGAAAGTGGAAAAACCTAATCTATTTAGGGTTAGGGTTTTTGTAAAGGCTTTGTCCCAGTTTTGTATAAGTAGAATGTAGTACGACAATGAGAAGTTCGTCAATGTGTGGTCCATGTTATTGTCCTTTTGGTTGACATATGTATTTTTTAGAATGTAATAGGATTTTTGGTTGAGTAAAAGGTATTCTTGAGATACTTTTGCAATATGTGGAGATTAAATGTAATGGAGGAATAATTGTATAGTGTGCAACATTGCATTTGCAGAGAATATGAATAATGAGCCCAAGAAGAAAATGTTTGTGGATGTAGCCCCAGGGTTGGTGAACCACAATATATCTATTTTTTATGTGACTCTATGAAGTGTTTATGGTTTCTTTTACTTTAATGAGTTTTTGTGATGAATATGTTTCTTTTTAATGGAATGAACACTGCGCAATAAGAATAACCTAATGGAATATGTAGAATAAGTCTAAATAAATGAATTGGATAGATATTGTTTAGATTAGAGTATTCTGTTACAATAGATAAATGCTTGTCATTAAGAACATGCGGTTATGATGGTTTATAAATCCCTATTAGAATAGTTGTTATAGTGGTATGGACTGAGATCTACGGAGGGTTTGAAGGTTAGAAATGAGTAGGTTAAATGATTCTAAGAGGAACACATCCCCTCCCCAAGCTGCATACATCTGAGTCCTACGTCCACCCATAGAATCCATATCAACTGAGACTACGCTGTGTTTCTTTATGGCATATAGAAGGGTCGACAGTAGAAGGGATTTTTGGTAAGATTGTAGTTAGAACCTCGGCCAACCCATAGTAAACCCAACACTCATATTACCCTCTCACTGTGCTCAATTGGAGCTGATGTATGTTATCCCCAGAAGTATGAGGGACTAACACATGTAGATATTTTTGTAAGAGAATTTTAATTCTAGATACCAAACCAATAGATGTTGTTAGATTAAGATATTGCACTAAAAATGACTCCTACAAGATGGTGGGATGCACATAAGGATAGAATAGATAATTGGAAATAATGCAAAAGGTTGTTATAGGTCAAGTTCATAATAGAAACTGAATATTCCATGAAGAATTATACTCAGTTGAGTTGTCTTATAGATCATATTACATAATGCATTGTGACATGGAGCTCAATACCTAGGCATGAATGGACACACATTTTTACACACACATTTGATTCAATCCCAAAGAACTGGTATTTAGAAATGGAAGTACATAGAGAAACAACATAATGGGAAGACTTGACTCACAACTTTAAGGTAACCTTGAATTTTGAAGATGATACCCCTTCGGCAGACACAACTCTGCATATTATCAATATCAATATCTTTATACCAAAATATTTGAAGATACCAACAACCTTATGTAGTGAACCCATATATTTTGTGACTGCTCAAGAGGTTTTGGAATGCTATAATGTTGTTGGAGAAAACCAGGAGGATGAAAACCCAAGGAATTTGCAAATTCTAGAAACCAAAGGAGAACGCACAGTAGAGGGTCTCGAAATTGATTCTTTTGAGTATGAAAAGCCATTGAAACAAACAAAGTGACTATTGGTACGATGGATAATCCAAAGTTTGCAAACATTGGAGATTACTGGATTGAAGAAACTTCCAAGAATATTGTTGATTTACTACACGAATACCAAGACCATTTTTCGACTACATTCTCAGAAATGAAAGGGATTTTTGGGGAACTAGGGGAGATGAATATTCCTTTGAAGTCATATGCCAAGCGAGTGAAGCAAATACCATACCAATTGAACCTAGTACATATTCATAAAGTGAAAGAATAAATATATAGGATGTTGGAAGCCATGATTATTGAACCTATCATAGAGTCAGAATGGATCAGTCTGATTGTGATTTAGGACAAGAAAATAGGAAGAATTAGAATTTGTGTGGATATGCATAAATTGAATGATGCTTTCTTACATGAACTGTTTCCTACCCTATTTATAGATGAAGTTTTGGAAAATTTATGTGGACAAGAAGCTTACTCATTTACTGATGGATTCTCTAGATATCACCATATTAAGATTGCGTAGGAAGATAGGTATAAGACACAATTTGTGACAGAATGGGGATGCTATTAGTATACAGTCATGCCTTTTGGATGAAAAATTGAACCAATAGTATTTTCCCAAGTTGTTGTCGCAACTTTTAAAGAATTCATTCATAAATTCCTAGAAATCTATTTGGATGATTGGACACTGTTCATTTTGTTTAAAGACCATGTAGAAACTTTGTGCTTGATGTTAGAAAGGTGTAAAATATTTCAGATTTCTTTGAACTTGAAGAAGTGCATTTTATGTACACCATTTGGTATCTTTTTGGGTCATGTAGTATGTAAATAAGGAATTTTGGTTGATCCTACGAAGACTATTGTTATTGTTGATTTTCCACCACCTATGTCAGTTTCAAAAATGTGGGAAACATTGGGTCATATGGGATACTACATGAAATTTATTAGGGGATACACATAGATCACATCCCCATTGGTAAAATTTCTAAAGGAGGTAAAGTTTCAATGGAATGAAGAATGTTAGCAAAGCATGGATACCTTGAAGAAGAAACTGGTTACCGCGCCAATTTTAGCATTTCCAGATTGGAAGAAGGAAATTCATGTCCACGTAGATGTATCATCTATAGCGTTAAGTGTAGTTCTAGCTCAAGAAAGAGAAGGAGGTTTTGATCATCCCATTTCATTTTACAGCAAAACGTTGTCAACTACTTAACATAATTATGCTATTACAGAGCGTGATAGATTGGCAATGGTGTATGCACTATAGAAGTTTTGGCACTATCTTCAAGGGTCAAATTTTAAGATGTATACAGATCATTTTGCATTGAGATAATTAGTCAATAAACCAGTGTTGGGGGGTAAGATATGAAAATGTCTAGTACTATTTCAAGAGTATGACTTTGAAGTGATTGTGAAATCAGAGAAATTGAACTGACTTGATCATTTGTCATGCATACTAACAATGGAAGATGGAGGAAATTTGGATGAGAGTATACTAGATGTGTACTTGTTCACAATACATATGGTTGATGATTACTTCATAGATATTTTTCATTTCTTAAGCACAGGAGTATCCCCACCTGACTTTACAGTTGATTAAAAGAATCAATTAGTAGTAAAAGAAATAGATTATCAACTTATAGCAGGGAATTTTTATAAGTTAGGTGCAGATGGTTTTATTCGATGATGTGTATTAGAACATGAGAGGCCTATGATATTATCAGAGGCACATGAAGGAGTCATGGGAGGCCACTAAACATGGAAAGAGATGGCTCATAGGATTTTCTGTGTAGGACTTTGGTGGTCCTCCTTTCATAAGGATGCTAACGAGTTCTGTCAAACTTGTGATGTACTTCAAAGATTTGGAAAGCCATCCAGAAGAGACAAGATGCCCTTAGTACCAAAATTTGTGTTGTATGATTTTCATAAATGGAAATTTGATTTCATTGGAATGATCAAACCACCAATAAAAAGGTCAGGAGTAAGATATATACTCACCATGACAGATTATTTGACCCGATGAGTCGAAGCATAACCTGTCAAATATTGCAGCACAAAGATTGTTGTGCAATTTATTTTTGAGAATGTTATTACAATGTTTGGATGTAAGAGAATACTTATGATTGATTAGGGGACTCATTTCATGAATAGAAAAAATTCTTCTTTCAGAGAGAAATTTCATATTTATCACCACAAGAGCACGCGTTATCATCCTTGGGAAAAACAATAGTGGAAGCATTTAACAGGATCCTGGAGCATACACTAACGAAGATATGAAATTCAAATTGAGATGATTAAGACTTGAGGATTCCTACAGTGTTATGGGAATATAGGACCACATGTAAGGAGTCAACAAGAAAGACACCATTATGATTATTATATGTCCAAGAAGTAGTTATTCCCATGGACTTCATTGTGTTGAGTCTGTTCATTTCCATGCTGATAGAGCTCACATACTCTGGCATAGTAGAGAAAATACTTTCAGCGATAGTGTAAATAGAGGAAGATCACTTCATCCCAGGATTTCATCAACATGTTAACAAATCATGTGAAAAGGCCTGGCATGATACACATATTAAAAAAAAGAAGTTCCATATTGGAGATTTGTTTTTTCTCTATGAAAACAAATGTTTGCAGCACCTTGGAAAGTTCCAAATGCACTCGTTGGGTCAATATGTGATAATATTTGTGACAAAAGTAGGTGTTATTCAGTTGGAGAAATTGAATAGGGAAATCATGGAAGGGCTCATAAATGATAGTCGGATGAAACTGTATAGGGACAACCATGCTTCCACGCACTAGAATCAACACGCAATATGTGTACCATAGTATTTGTATTATATTGTATTATAGAGAAAAATAAATAAAAGATATTGAGGCAAGACATAATAAACATTTGAAGAAATAAAATTGTAAATTGGGATTTGTTCAATGAGTCAAAATGAATAAAAAAAGGTCGCAGAAAGGAAGGAAAATTAAACTATGTATTGAAGAACCAAGGAAAAAAAAATAGAGAAAAAATCATGGCAAGACAATGGGATTGCGTAGTCATAAATAAAAAGTGGTGACAAAGACCTTGATAGGATGGAAAATCTATACCATGATCGGTCGAAACATAAAAACTTAATACAAAAGGAATTGAATGAGAATACAATTAGATAGGACTGATAAGTTTGGGTGCGAAGAGGGATATAATACTTTGCAACATCCTATAATATCATAATAAGGGGTGACGAGTAAAGGTTATTGTTGCATGAAAATTTGAAGAAAACAAAGAGCCACAAGAGATATAGAGCTTACGGAAGACATATTTGAGTGTGTGGCAGACCAAATCGAGAAATCCTGAGAGTTGACAATTCTAGTGCAGGAAGAAATCCCGAGAGTGGAAGTAATAGATCTAAGATTGGAAAACTTTCCCATAGTGTACGAGCCACCTAGAAATCCTACAATAAAGAAATTCATACTACAAAAGGATCCGATGTATGACCTGCTAACAATAATGACTCCACCTGGGGTCACTACTGAAGGAGATATGTTAGGCACCGTAGGAATCCTAAGGTTTTCAAACCATGACCTGAGAGATCTAAAGAAATTGTTAGAATTAGCACCAGTGAATTACTTTCACACATCACTTAGACTGGATTTACTTATAATCAAAGTTGAGCTACAAGAATGGGCCATAAGACTGCAAAGAACAAGAATACTAAACCTGTTGGATATCCCACATTTTGGCATAAGCGCAGAGATCAACATTTGCATCAAGTTATTATTAAGTTATGTCCATGGAGGATTTATATGGTTGGATAGGGTAGTGTCAATTGAGACCAAATTGATTGCATGGATTACAGGATTTCCATTAGTAAGGGAAGAACCTAGATACCATTATTCATAGACAAGATGTAGGGAAAAGTATTAGCAGAAAGAATGAAGGAAAAAAATGGCACACATAGAGGAGCATGCATACGAGACATCATGAGTATCAATGATGATAAAGTAATATTTGAAATGCACGTGCTAGCTTGAAATTATAAATTCCAAGATCTAGTCTTTTATTTAGATAGAAATTCTAAATTCCAAGGTTCTAACAACCCACACTTATGAGGAACATTACAACAACTCACTCCACTCATTCTATCGACTCTTAATCCTATAACATGATTATTCCTTTTTCTATCCATTCACATTCAAGACTTACCATTATTACTTTTTAGCATATTCTCACTCCTATAGAAGTAGTTATCATTACAACAAAGTAGTAATATGCTTCTTCTGTTGCAATCGACATCATAATATTTTATGTTGTAAGGAATTTTAAAACAAAATTTTTGATCTGCAGTTCTTTTCCTCAAGAATTTAATGTAGATAATAAACAAACTTTTAGCGCAGATAAATTCTTTCTAACAAGCTCATCTTAGCCTTAATATATGATTTCTCTGATTGATATTTGTCCCACACATACCTAGTGTTTGAGATCGGCTTTGATACCACTTTGAAACACCCTCAACCCTCTAAGTACCATTTCTAAGGGATGGGGTATTGAAATTTTGATTTTCCTCAACAATTTCAAAACCTCTTCTCTAGGGTACCATTGTCTTTTCCTCATCAATATCATTCCAACAACTATAATCTTACTCAAACCCGAGTCTAAGATCATAATTTATGTCCTTCCAAAGTTTCTTAAACCCTCCTTCACCAAAGACCACCTCATCGCCATGTGATTCCCTAGCACATGTGTCCATCTGACATGGTACTAAATTGGCATGAAACATCACCTTCTAGTGGTGACGTGTTGGTTTGCATGTATGTGGATGTGACACTAGCCACCTAGCTTACCGGGCTCGTTGAATCCTCAGCCTATTTGTCCCCCCAAATCAACACCTTGGATCTGTTCACATCCTTCCTTTACCATTGGAATTATCCTCCAAAATCATTAGGTCCCATAGAGATCTATGTCTGGAATTAAACATCGTCCTCCTAATTGATAGTCCTCATACGTCCTCGGAGTCCTCTCATCATATTTCACTCATCAAACTATATCAGACTACTCCGATCAACCTGTTATGATGGAATTCCCTTTGACCAATATAACGGTCCTTAGAGTCAAAGAGGAAATGACCCTGATCACATCAGAGTCTTTACCTTCTTGGTGGTTAACAATCTCCTCCCTCGTGGGAACCTTGGACACATGGTGCTTCTAAAACCTCTCACTTGGTGTGTTTGTGAGTGTGGCACCAATAATATAGGGTTAACTCTATACCCCTCCTTGGAGAATCGAATGATGGAGATCAATTAAGGTTTATATCAAAAGCCACCTTCCATAACGATCCCCCCTGCAATCAACATGATGTTAGAGAGTGTCTTGGTGACGTTACAATGATGAGGATCCCACCTCACTACCTAGTTAAAATGTGGCATGACACATGGACTTATTATTTATTTCCACTTAGTATGCCACATGGAACTGATATCATGACACGATATCCCCCCTCAAAATGAAAAATTACCATGACACATCGCATAGTCATCACTAGACACATGGGTCTCCACGTGTACTAATTTGGCATACATGTCACCTCTGAGCACTTGACTTACTCATCCAAGCATTGAAACTTGTCTACTATGAATTGGTTGGTGTCTTTCATCCTCATTATCATGGTGTCACCTTTCCTTTTGGACTCGCTCAGGTGAGACCCGCAAAGATCTATGATTCTGGTTACTTCTCGACATATCCCTAATCTATGACCTCGATTACTTGAATTATTCCCGATCGATGTGTTATCGACTACGTAAATCCAAGGCTAATCAAGCCACCCTTCTAGGAGATACTCACTGTCAAGAGATCCAATGGTCCATATCACCTTTCAATGTTTGTTCCATCAGAGTCCCCTAGTAACGCACACTCAAACACCCCAAAGGAAGCACCCTCTGATCAATGGTGGATATCTACCCATCCTCATATACATAAGTCAACAATTATGGTGACCAACCAAAGGAATAAAGATCATCGGGGCCCATCCTCTCCCTTTGATGAATCTTGTACAAACATGTGTCATCCTCATGACATTGTGGCCACCATGCTGACATTTGTGGATACGTGGAATGCTCACAAATCAGCACATGTCATTTCACGTGGCATCATAATCACACTGATCAATGCCTCAAATATCCATTTAACCCTAAAACATGGCTCGACACCCACATGACACGTGGATCCATGCACATATTTATGTGTTGAATGATGTGGCCTTACATGCAATTACCTAAATCAAGGGCTTACCCAACTAGGTGCTTCCACTTATCCACTTTGTCATCGAAATCCTTTCTCATTATCAGTCTTCTCCTAAATCCAATACTTGTATTTCCAACCATTTACACTCTAATGTCGTTATGACTATAATTAATGGTCCTTATCTCACCATGACTACTATCTGGTGATATTAATAGCCCTTATTGACTTGTAGCCTTCCCCTTCATAATCATTTTTACTCGGACACTCTGATGGATATTCCTTCCGATGAAAGGTCAAGATTTAATCCCTTCATTGAATCCATGACTATGATTCATTATGACTAATAACACGATATCTCTGTAGGTTAACCATACAAAATCAAAACTTATCCAATTTTCAAGGGTTCTTCAAATGTTTTCCTTCTCTTAACATTCGTATTTAGGACTTCACTATTTAGGGTCCTTCCAGTTTCTTTCCTTAAGGATTTTGTCAGGATTTTGAGTCTTCACACTCACTCTACAACCTGATTAGGAAAATCTCACTTTGTTTTGATTTGAAGATTGTATCTTGCAGGATTTCCCCTTCTAGGAAAGGAGGTTTCATGGGAATAAGGCTCTTTGAATATCCAAAGACCTTCCTTCCTCCAAATTAGGAGGTCTCTAGGGATTGTCGACCTTCTTTGGAATCCTATACACATGATTTAATATTGATTCATATTCCCTTTCTGGAATAGTATCATAGTTCATTCCTTTTGAGAATTATTATTTGTTCCTTAACTTATAGACCCGCTTCCCTTCTCAAGAAATCCATTACGATGAACACATGCACTTTTATGCACACAAATGCATAAACATGAGTTTACATTATTTATTTTAGGATATTATAGGATGTCTACCTTCAGCTGTGTAAAGAACCCATCGATGTCCTCAATATCCAAACATAGAGACTAGCTAATGAACACGTACCAATCCCATTAACTAATCATATTTATATTCACAACACAATTACATGCATCAATCCTTTATTTTAGTTTGATTAAATAGAATATAGAAATACTTATCTTATATAAGTTGTGACTAGACAACTCACTGTGGGTGTTCTCCTTTCCACCCAACCATAGGATCTACATTCTTAGTATCATCGACAACATGCAACCCTCATGCCAAGACATGATCCCATCATGGAATTATTTATGCTCACCTCTCCTAGATCAAGCATGCTTCAAGGTTTATCAGATTCCATTCCAACATCAATATCATGACCTCTCATCTTGGTAAGTGTACTTGGGTTCTCATACTACCCCTTTCTTACCCCATGCACATGTTACTACCCGAATGTTTGCTTCCCTGTTCTTCTTCTTATTTCTTTGCAACTAGGCATGCACCTTGTTACATTTGGAATTCTTGTCCTCCCACTTATTAATAAATTTAGGACAGTCCTCAGTTACATGTTCCATATTATAAAAATATGTGCAAAGAATGTAGGACTTATTTTAAAATCATGAGACATGACCAATCTCACCACAATTGAAACATGTGGGGAGTCTACCGCCTCCTCTACCACATTCATGGTCATGACTACACCCATATCCACCTCGAGGTCCTCCTTGATATCCACCTCTATCATCACTAGCATGCTCACCACCCTTTTTCTCCTCGTGTACCCATAATTCATCATGGGTGTTATCCTACATTAATGGGAGGGAGCGACAACTACTGACATCATGGTCGATGGATTTACAAAACTCACAGAATGGGGTGTGTTTCATTGTTTAATAATTCTATAATTTTGGACATTGAGGTGGAACATGACCCCATTATCTACATATTTCACACCATTCTAACTGTACAGATGGAAATGTACTCATTGTGCATGTTGCCACATAATTTGGAAGGACCGATAAATCGTCTCGATGATGCCCCTTTGAAGAGCATGTAGTACACCATACTTCCTCACACATGAATTTATTCTTAGACATATATTGTACCTATATGGTTAGGTGGGACAATTGCGAATGAACTTGTGCTAACCTGGTTGATGTCTCTGTGCCTCTAGGGGTAGCTTCAAATCACAACACGATCTCAACTTTCTTGGCTTAATTCGTAATATTTTGTTGGGTGGGCTAGACTCATATATGGGGGATAAACCCCACTATGAACCACTCTCTGCATTTCATTTCCTGGATCTAGAACGTCATCATATTTAATAATATTTTGAACCATTCATCATAATACTTGATGGTTTATCCTTCTTTGTACTTGATCTCCTTGATTTTTGTAATGCAATGGGATTCTGACTTTGGATTTTGAAACACCGAAATTAGATCCTACCTGATCTCAACTAGGGACCTAGACTATCCCACTGGTGCAATAGCCTTTTATTTCATGTACCACGTTAGGGCCCTATCCTTGAACGTAGTCTCTAGTTGTAGGATCTTAATCGTGTCATTTGTAACTCTCTTTACAGACCAAGTTTCGTCACACGTGAACCAATCTTGTTTTCATCTTCCTTATCTATTTCATGGAGCATGGGAAACCTCAATATACTATGTTGATTATCCATATTGGAACTAGAGATAGTTCCTATTCTTTGAATTCTATTGGTTGGATCTGTCAACACCACTATCATCTGGGGTAAAGTATTTATTAATTTACCTTCTTCTTCACTTGTTTCGTCGCTTCTATATTCTTCTTCTCTTTCTTCGATTCCAATCTCTTCACTAATTATTGTGTTTTCATCTTTATTAAATATGCGCAAGGGGAGTGGAACAAAGGGGGGGTAAGTCCATATTATTCTAAATTTTTTCTTTAGGTGACCCAAAGAGGTATCTACTTGCAGTCGTGCAATACCATCCAATAATATAAATATGTATCCCCCACCACTAGGGGATCCTCCATATTCCTTTTCTTCTAGCCCATCAACATTCTTAAATCTCTCTTCCTGACCTGACTGCACACCACAAACATGCACTCCTACCTCCTAGATGAATTGCACACTACCACTATGTGATTCCTCTCCTAGTATGATCTGTGCACTACTACCTTGTGAAAAATCTCTCTCTCCACTCAGCACATGAATTCTCTATGCAAAAACCTCTATTCTTCTCAACATACTACCACTACATTGAGAACCAAATTATCTTCTCATTGGTTCCTCATTGTACTACGCAACAACTTCTCTTCTTATTAGTGTGTAACCGTTTGGTGCTTCCTCCTCTGAGTCTATCGACACACCACAAATTTTATCCTAGGGTGAAACATACAAAATAGCCAAAGGGTACATTCTTCATCACCTAGGCCCTCAATAACACTACTTTTGCTACTGGTATTTTCAATGCGAAGCCTCTTCACAAGAATTTCCTCACTTGTGCTCCACTCTGGCACAACATCCTCTCCCACACCACTACCTAGTGTGATTTTCCTCTTTATTATGGGCCCGAAACCGCATTGTGCACCCTTAGATAACTCTTATCTACTCCTCTTCTCAACTTTCTCTCCCATCTCATCTCTTCTTGCGTATCTCTCGAATTTTTTCTCCTCTACTCTTCTGGGTCCATTCCAATACTCACCTCAACTCAACCACTTCTTGGATCGTCCTCACTAGATCCATATTCTGGATCTTTTGCCCCCACCTTTTCCAAATCACCCCCCCCCGTCAATGCTAAGGGGTTTCATTAGCCATTCTATCAGGATCCATGTACATCATTATTCTTTCCACACACATCATCTTGATCCAAAGTGGAATTTTTTCTAGCCTTCTTCCTTGGATCTTCTTCAAACTTTCTTTCAACCTCATTAAAAGAATCACTATATTCGATAGCAAACTCAATAATGTATCCTTCCTTCACTCGAGAAAACCCAAAATCAATATTGTGAGTCCACTTGTTATCTATCATCTTCAAGTTATAAATATTGGCTTGATCCTAAACAATTGGCTCCATTGGTAACGTAGCCAAGTTGACTTCATCTTGTCTCTTTAGCCATTCATGAAACATACATGGAAATTTCGCGAATAAGAGATCATACATTTTTGAGTAAATATATCTTCCTTTCCATTCCTTTGCGTTCACTCGCAATGCTTGTGTCTCTCGCAGGGAAAACTCATCTTATTTTTCTTCTATCCAGTCTTGAATCTCATCCTTAGAAGGATTCCAACTCATTTTTATTTTCCTCCAACGATATCAACAAGAATTCAAGTCCCAAAAACATAACCATTTGTTGGGTTCACCTTTGGTCCATGTTGGCACATGCTCTATCCTTCTTAACACTTGGGATTTTTATACCTAGGGTTTGTCCATAGCTTTCCAACAAAACCCCAAAGAATTGACATATCAATCTGTTGGCACAGGGCCAGATACAGGGTTCAACGCACCAACAATGCACCGACAAAACCCTAACTACCACCCCTTTCGGCAACACCTGCGAAGAAGATGAAGTGTCACCCGAGGTAGAGGCAGGGGTGGTTGCAGGACTCCAGTGTATGTAACCTTAGCTGGGACATAGATCTATGATTCTAATAACTTAATAGAGCACTTACCATTTATATTTATCAATATTCAGTTCTTAGTTACATCATAGTTAAACCCTAATTACAATACAACGCAGTATTCAACCAGATCTAGCATCTAACAACACTTAGCATGACGAAACAGATCAGATCTTAATAGATTCAACACTAAGCACATGTATATAATTCATATCTAACATTCATCCATACTATTAATCACTAAGCATCGATAGATCATTCATCTATATTAAAGCACTAAGCACATCAACACATTTCACAAAGCATAGCAACACAACATGTACATGGTTCACCCCCACCCTGGGGCTACGTCCACCAACTCGTTGTCTTGTTTATTAGCTTTTTCAATAGGTTACATGCACAAAGCCTCAAAAACCCTACTCCGCAGAGGACAGGAGATGTGCACACCTCTCTAGATCCTCCTTCCCTGAGTAGATCTAAGCACGCAGCCTCCTATAGTCTCTTACAATAACTTGCACTTAGCTCTGCAAGTCTCGCATAGTATGCATCAAAGCACTTACAACTCTTGATCAAACAGATCCAACTCTAGAACTCATCCATTTGTTGTTCACTATGTTGCCTTAGCATCTATTTAAACATACAAAATAGGCCTAAGCATGGGTGAACCCATGGGTCGACATTCCCATACCTGTTACATAATCCCAAATCCCAAAAACGACCCTAAAAGGGGTCGAGATCCTGGGATCTCTGCTTTGTCTTGAGATTTGCCTTTGATAGCCTCTCGAAGTCCCAAAATCCGATCAAACATGACTAAGAATCCTCAAAACTTGGTCAAGGGCTAACATGCCCCCAACACTCCCTTACGACTCATCCCGAGTCACTCTAATATGAATAGTTCTTCTTCAAAATCCTCGACCTTGGCTCGATTTGCTTCAACTTGTTGTTGTGATACGTCCTCCTTTTCAGTGAACTCTTGTATGACTTCTTTGTTGACAGGTCCCTTGAGGCATTGTTCATCTGTACTGACAAATTTCTCCAATTCCGCTCCTTGGCCTTTGATTTCTGTGAACAGTTGGTAAGCCTCATCTTGTTCAGGTTGGAGCCTCTGAGTTATTTCCATAACTCTGCTCGGAATAGTATGGACCTACTGCTGGGAAGTACGCTGCTCTTGGGATTGCTTCATTATTTCCACAACTAACAGGGGCTTCAATTGTTCCTGTATTGTTTCTACTTGATACTTCGCCTCTTGGAGCTGCGACTCTAGTGCCCTTAGTTCTAGATTCTCAGTTAGTTTCTCATAGGTTTGGGCACTATGATCACTCGTTTTCTTGCATTCTAGGGAAAGGAATTTTATTCTTTCAACTATGCTTCGGGCAGTTTCTTCCCTTTGGTCCCTTACATCCTATGGGGTGTCAGGTACAGTGCAGAGCTCTAAATCTATTATTTGTTGTTGTAGATGATGGAAAACTTCTGCGAGCTACTCTACTTGATGTGTGACTCGGTCTTCAGCCTATATATCTAAGCCTGACACATAGTGGAGGGATCTGTTTACTACTTCTTTTACTTCAAGCTGCTCTGTGAACAACTATTCTTTCTCTTACTGCATCTATGCTTTCTCTGCTTCAAACTTGGTCTGGAGAGAAACCTTCTCCTGTTCTACAATTCTGTGTTGTTCTACAATGTCATCTTGTACTTGCTTCATGGTTTGGGTAGCTTGTTCTACTTCTTCCTGTGCGTGACGAAGATGAGCTTTGAACGCATAAGCTAATGGGAGGAGTTGGGATGGATCATCCCCCAACTTTGGTTCTCCTGATGACAGGGGCGCAGTGGACACTGCGCGGTTGGAATGAAGGGCCTATTGTACTCCTTGGGACTCGACCTTAAGTCTTTCATACATTTCCTCTTGTTCAACTTCTTGTTTCTCCACGATTTCCAACGAATCATTGTTGAGGGCATCTATGATGAAGTCAAAGTCATCAGTAGTAAGCACAATCTTCATATTGGTCATGGTGGCTCTT
Organism: Picea engelmannii; assembly: GCA_009831015.1. Classification (NCBI taxonomy): domain Eukaryota; kingdom Viridiplantae; phylum Streptophyta; class Pinopsida; order Pinales; family Pinaceae; genus Picea; species Picea engelmannii. Next base: position 60,874 of record ML790120.1, on the reverse strand, counting down.
GATTTCTTCTAGGAAGAAGGTTTCGGGGGAGAAACCTTCCTCTTCTTTAGGGGATCAGTCTCATCTCTCGGCATCGCTAATTTTCCTTGCTTCTGTTTAGATTCTGTGCCATTTATTTCTTCCTCACCCCATCGATTAGGTGATACTGAAGCAGTATTTTCTAAGGCACTGCTTAGGTCTTGGACCTCTTCAGTATTCTTCATTTTTCTGGGTCCGGGTGTATCATGCATGGTTTTTGGGCTGTCAGGGTCGGACATCTCTGTAGGGTCTTCTGGAATAAGGAGTTTTGTCGACCAATCCTTAGTGATATCCTGAATATCCTCTTCCATGAGTTTGTAGTACGACTGTAATTGTTCCTTATGTTCATCGGCTCGCGCTGTGAAGTAGATGAAGTGTCGATTTGCACAGAACTTCATCAGTGGTCAGAATCTATGTAAGGTGTTCAGATTCATTCGAGGTTTTGATTCTATGGCTCTCTTCAATTGAAGGTAGTACGTATGATAAATAGCATTCGACTGCCACTATTTGTTCATATCACTCGAGTACCAGAGGGTAGAAAACTTCACAACAAGCGATTTGAATGGCTCAATATCCAGGAATTTCGCACCTTCCGGCATCTCCCAAGAAGCAAAGGCGATAAGGATCAGGAGCCAGCTGAAATGGAACTCGTAGCCCTGATCCTGGGCTTCACGACAGTCTAGCTCCAGTTGATTCACCAAGTACTTTTCCTAGTTCATCTATAAACCTTCTACGCACTTTACTGCAAGGTCAACAACAAAGCCTGTGACCTGCGTAGGTCTATTCTTCCTTACTATCTTTCCTGCAATTAATTGACAAGCGAGGCACACTGTGCCATTCTAGATTGAGGCTATGTTTTTTCCTCGAGTTCCCTTTTCGACATCACCATATGTATCCTTGATTTTTTATGCTAGTGCACAGTCTGTGGATTTTCCTAGATAGAAATCCTATGGATCGGGTGGTTTCATACTTAATCCCATGATCCTATGGATCAATGTCGGGTCGACTGTAATCCGATGGTCTAGCCATAGGTAGTTGCCATGGTAACATGAAAGCAATAACTTGACATAGGCATTCACTTCCCGATGCCTTCTGAAATGTGGGATCTTCATGACATTTAACATAGTGTACTGTGCAAGGTTCATCATCCATGGCTGACGGATTATCTTTGAGTTCTTCCCCTTCATCTTGGTCAGGTACTTATACGGGGCAAGCATACTGTAGTTTTTTCGATCTCCGAGGTTGAAGTCACTAAACTTCAACGCTGTGATCTTACCCTGCTGTGCGCGAACTGTGCGTATCACCTTCGGGAGGTATGCAGTAACCATGGTGTAATCAAATTCTCTTGGAACACTATCTCGACTCACTGCCCCAGCTAGAGGTGGGATGTAATCAGGCAATATGGACGGGATCAACTTCTCATTTGCTAGGTCATCTCTGTGTTTTCTTCTCTTTTCTACTGATGGTCGGGATGATCTGGCTCTTCAAGCAGTCGACGGAGAGGCTTGTAGTCCTCTCGTTGATGATGCTTGAATATTTGCAGACATCGCTCTTTCATACATTACCCTTTCAGTCATTAGGTCAAAAAGAACTTCTTCGACAATTTTCTCAGCAGCGTTAAGCTCGTCCGACATGCATGCTCGTGGTTGAATGTCTCGGGTTCGAAGAGTAATTGTTCGATGTAATGGGATAGATGGCACTAATGCATTGGTCACTGTGCGAAATAAAATATGCTACGAGATTTGATAGTCACGATTGGAAAAAGTGTTCTCGTTGTGTGGCATGATGGGATAAATAAATAACTTGGCAATGGATCTCTTGCAATGGGTGAGAAACCTTCATTAACTCAGTGATGTCCGTTGTGGTGCGGTACCAATGGTCTGGTGGCAAACGTTCTGATCATAAATTCCTTTCTACCCGTTCAGGTCGTCGGTCGAATAGTTATATTGTTCTAACGTCTATATTGCTTCGCCATGGTGAAGTGCCATGTGACGTTGTTATGATATTCCGACGAAGCTCCAATTTTGAAAATTTTCCTTCTGCAAAGTTCCCTCATGAACCTTCTATAACTTTTCAATCTTAGTTCTCTTCTTACTTAGTTTTCTATCCTTCTTTCCAGTGAGCTTCATCTCAGAATTCCTTTTTCCATTCTGATTCTTATCTTCTTTCGGTAGAGTAACTTCACGTTGTTAGGGTTCCTTCCTAGAAATCAAGGGTAATACTTCATCTGTACCTGGAATAGGTACTTTAGTCTTTTGTGGGTGTTCTAATGTTCTTCTAACTTCGACATCCAAATCTTTGGTTTGAAATAGCTTCGCCTGGTTCTCCTATTCTTCAATAAAGTGTGCAATCCTCCTAGTCATCAAATCTTTTAACTCTTGCTTCTTCTTCTCTAGGATTTCTTTATCTTTCCTTCTGGCCTGATCTTTTCCAATCCATAGTTTTCCTAATAACATAACAAATGGAGAGTCATTCTCAATAAATTTAACAACCTCAGATTCTTCCTCTGTCGAAGTTCCATTGTCACTCATTGATATCTGAGTAAGTCTTCCACATAGGGTTATCATCTTTCCTTTGAATAATCCTATTCTTCCAATTGAAGGAGTCATAGAAGGCTTTCCTAGAGCTTCCCAAGTTCTTTCTGTCATGATATTCACCTATGTTTTCTCATCCAAAACACATTCAATGCCAAAGTCTCCTATTATTTCTTCAATGTACTCTTTTTCTTTAAAGATCTTGGATAAGATGACATGTCAGTGGTCATTTAGGGTTCCTTGTATCTGTAGTAATACTTTCTTTGATCCTTTCTAGGGTTCTATCATAATCTCAGTTTATGTATCTTCCTTAGGGTTTTCTTGGTTCATATTCATTCTTTCAACCTTAGCAATCATTCTAGGGAAATCCAATACTTCATGGTCCATAGCCTTGCAACAGAGGCAACTAGGTCTCTTTCCAGGGAATTCCTTAGCCAAATGTATCGGTCTTATGTAACTGTCACAAAGGGTTAATCCTCTCTTTCTCTTAAATGATCCACAACCTTTCATATACTGCGCACTAGGATCATGGTAGCTAACCTGCAAAAAAATATTTCTAGGATCCTGCATCCATTTGTTAGTCCAAACATTTTTTCTATGCATAGGTATAACATATCTTTCAATATTCTTATCAGATCTACTCATATTAAATCTTCTTTCTTCTATCAGTGCCCTAGTTTTCAAGCTAGGATAAATCTTATCAAACATACCTAGATCCATACTTTAGAAACAAAAATTTCCACTAATCTTATCTTCAGTAGATTACAAAGCTTCCAAATCCTAAAACTTTTCACTATTCTTACCTTTATCAGAGCACAAAGCATTTAGATCTTACCTCTTTTCTTTAGATCATACTTCTTTGTTTATCATAGAGCTTCACAAATCAAGTAGAATACTGCACACTAGAGCGACAAATATATGCACAGAGCTTTCTCAATTTCAGGTCAGGTCTTTGCACACAGCTTCTTTTTCCTCAGTTCCCAACAATCACAGTTTCAAGTTCCAGCAACGTAACCATTTTTTGGCATAGGGGCATACCTAGGGTTCAATGCTACAACAACGCACCGACAAAACCCTAACTATCAGCCCTTTCGACAACATCTGCGAAGCAGATGGAGTCTCACCCAAGGTAGAGGAAGGGGTGGTTGGAGGACTTCAGTGTCTGAAACCTTAGCTGGGACATAGATATGTGATTCTAATCACTTAAAAGAGCACTCATCAATTATATTTATCAATATTCAGTTCTTAGTTACATCGCACTTAAACCCTAATTACAGTACAACACAGTATTCAACCAGATCTAGCATCTAACAACACTCAGCATGAAGAAACATATCAGATCTTAACAGATTCAACACTAAGCACATGTATATAATTTAGATATAACATTCATCCATACTATTAAGCACTAAGCATCGATAGATCATTCATCTATATTAAATCACTAAACACATCAACACATTGCACAAAGAAGAGCAACACAACATGTACGTGGTTCACCCCCACCCTGGGGCTATGCCCACCAGCTCTTTGTCTTCTTTATTAGCTTCTTCAATATGTTACATGCACATAGCCTAAAAAACCCTACTCTGTAGAGGATAGGATATCTACGATCCTCCTTCCCTAAGTATATCTAAGCACGCAACCCTCTACAGTCTCTTACAATGACTTGCACTTAGCTTTGCAAGTCTCGCATAGTATGCAACAAAGCACTTACAACTATTGATCAAATAGTTCCAACTCTAGCACTCAACCATTTGTTGTTCACTTCATTTCCTTAACATCTATTTATACATACAAAATAGGCCTAAGCATGTGTGAACCCATGGGCCGAAATTCCCATACCCGTTACATAATTCCAAATCCCAAAAAGGGCCCTAAAAGGGGCCATGATCCCACGATCTCTGCTTCATCTTGCGCTCCGCCTTCGATAGCCTGTCGAAGTCCCAAAATCCGGTCAAACATGACCAAGAATCCTCAAAATGTGGTCAAGGGCCAACACAATCTCCAACCAAGGTCAAGGAAGGTCTCACCCGATATGTAGAGAGTATCACATAGATCATAAGGTCTTGTGTCGGGGATGAAGGATTAAACATAATAAACATTATTGCAATTGGAATCCATGTAACTTAGATATGATAACCTATTAAGAGCTAAGACATAAAACTATACACACACATATTCGGCTCATTCATAATAGACACATAATAGATCAGAACTTCCATATCTTTATTACCGAAAGCATTCCATCACATCATAGACATACATTGCGTTGAAAAATTGCTTAGGAAAACCATAGAACTTCATATATTTACTATATAAAACAATGGGAATACAACATAATGCGCCATGTGCCTAGCATTAGGACTCAGACAGAAAAAAGAAACAACAATATATTCAAAACATCACAAGATTACAACAGGCTCAGAGTGAGCTCGATATTGATAGCTAAGGTGACTCAAAACTCTCTAACTGATTATCTCACGAGATAACTCAATTTCTAAGATTATATTTCTCCTTTATATCTTATGTTGTTGGGGATCGTTGTCTCTATCTTCTTTTCTCCACTTGATTTTCTGATCCAGCTGCCTCACATGCTTTTGGTGCCTACCAACGCTCCATGTAGATTCTTTGGATTAGGGGAAATATTAACTCCCTGACCATCTCATATTCTGGCCATCCTATGTCTTCATATCCCATTTGAAATTATTATTCCAGGATATTACCCAATGATTCCTTTCTTGATTCTGGTGGGCATCTTTGTGGTTTCTGACGCAACTGACAAAAATCAAAACAACACACACTTGGTAGTATTTCTACTAGGTGCACTGCTAACAAAACCCCGTCCGATGTGCACTCTATGTTATTCTTCGTGCATTTCCTTTGGTCCATGAAAAACAATGGAATGAGAGTGCACAACTTCATTTGTGTGCATGCACAAAACGAAACCCAAAACTTTGGGTGCCAATAACGTGACACTTCGAAAAATATTTCCTCCCGCGATAAGTCCTTGTCTCTACCTTCTCCTTTTCCCTTTCTTTTCTTCCTTTCTTCCCTTCATGTTTCCTTTCTCCTCCCTCAGTTTCACACCTTAGAAAACTTTCTACTTGGTGACATTTCACACCCATAAACAATTCGATTGTGACATGTCGCATGGGTGAAAACTTTCCTTGTCGCAACATGCCTCCCTTATCATATCTCTCAAACTTTTTCAATCTTAGGACATGATCTATCACATCACTGAAGAACTTTGTTCCATCATCGTATCACATTTAAAATTTTCTTCCTTGTGTTCTATGTCGCAGGTTAAGAATCTTTTCTTCATAAAAGTCTTCCTTTCTTCACTGCATCGAGCACAAATTTCCTTCCATGTGGTGTATCACATCAAGAAAAACTTCATGCGATGCACTGCATTGAATTTTTTTTTTTTTTCATGTGATACACTAAGATATTTTTTCCTCTATCTATATTACGTGATCGCATGGAAATTATTCCCATTTCATGAAAATATAGACTGTAGCGCATGGAAATTATTTCCATTTCATACAACTTGTATCACATGAAAATTCTTTTCATGTTATACACTTAATAACTAAGTTTTCATCATTAGAAACATTCCAAGTATTCTGCCAAGTTTTTTTCAAAAGTAAGGAACTCTACTGAGGTTGTCTCTTGGACTATTTTAGGTATTCAAGAACCCAACCTCTTCAAATTAACACTCTTCAATCGATAAAATAACACATTTGGCCCATGATAGATGCCTTGTACTCAAAATAAGTGGCTTATTTTCCAAAGATTTCTAGACATTAAATCTACGAATTGTAGGTGTAGATGTACATACTCATATGTACAAATATATACATATACATATATCAATATCCAAGTTCTGTGAAAATTTGTCTGGGTACCAAGGTATAAAGACCCTAGAATATTTTTCTTTGTAATCGCATCTTCTACTACAAAACTTACAAATTTATTCATCTCCACATAGTCACCCAACTAGTTCCATTACTAAGCTATAGTATTCATGCTACAACTCACAGCCAATACCACCCTCAGGTTTTCCCCACATAGGATTTTTGGAAATTGTTTTCATTGATGTCAAATACAAGGGGAGATTATCAAAACAAGAAAAACAAAGGAAGCATCCATACTGAAAATCAAACCAAACATAGGAAGAAGATAATGAAGGAAGAAATAAAGTGAACAATCAATCCAAGTGAATTTGGTAGTACAAAAGTATGATTGGATGTTGAATGAGAAGACCCTGCAAATAAAGAAACAAGATCGAGGAGGTGCAAGCCTTATGTCTAAAAAATCATGGTTTGTTGAAGGATCGATGGTGCAAGGGAAATCATGAACAACAATAAGCCCAATAAGGGAGTTGGAGTTGAAGTATGAGGGCACAATAGAAGAATTCCCATGAAATTGATATATCCCACATGCATAGGGATTTTTTTTTTAATTGGTTTATATTGTAAAGGATGTACTATATAGTTTGAATGAAAAAGGGAAAGTCATGGAACCCTGCACGTGGTGATAAAGTTTGTTGTGGAGAACTATGAAACCAGAGTCAGTTATATCCTAATTGTTGATCATTGGATATCAACATCCAAGATCAAAGGATCAATACCTCATTATATAGGATACCAAAATACCAGATCGAAGTTGAAATCACATTATTAAAGTTCATGATAGCCTGGTTCCCCAATGGGCTAGTGGGATGATACCTTGGTGGCCTGATAATATGGTGCCCCAATAGTTTGATATTGACTAAATATCAATGTAGTGTTGAAGGTCTTGAGGAGATAGTAGGTCGGTGAGCCAGGTGGGTTGATTATCAGGTGAGACAGATATGATGCCACCTTAAAGGCCATGTTAGAGCCACATGGAGGCCATGGAAGCACCATGTAGAAACCACGTCATATCATATATCGAATTGGGGAACATTGCTTGAGCGCACAATGTTAAAATTTTGAGGGCTTGATGGGATGATACCCCGATAGCCCAATGGACGGAATACAACGTGTCAAGGTTCCATACCAGAGTGGGAAGAATGGTGAAGGTGAAGTGTTGAGGAGCTTGGTGGTCTGATACCTTGATGGTGGGGCCCAATATATCGAAGATCGAGAGATCAAAGTGAAATATTAGTGGTGAATTCTTGAGTGCCTAGTGGGATGGTAGGTTGATGGCCACATTAGCATGATGAAAACAATCATGTAGAAGCTACGAAAGCATCCACAACGGTGCCACTTGTCAATCCACGTGCTTGTGCCAAGTTAGAATGGTGTCTAAACAGGGCTGGAGGATGTAATGGCATCAACAATCACATATTTGTGGCACGTCATCCAATACATGTGGAAGGGGCCCACGTGGAGTACAAGTCATCATACCGGATCATGGGAAATCGTTGAGGTGAAAAGTTAAAGGCCCAGGGGGCTAGTGGGTCAGTGGTCTAGTAGGCCCAGTGGTCCCAATATTAAGAGAACTACAGATCAATCATTGATATTTTATCCAAGGAATGATCAGATATTTGTTGAGAGATGAGGTTCATGTTGCGTGTTTTGGTGGGCATTGAGTAGATCAATGGTTGATATTTGATTGAGTAGTTTTATCCGATAGTGGCTAAAAAATCAAGGTTAAAGGGGTGTGTTTGGATCCTTAGTGAGTCCAAACCCTAGTGGTCCCAATGCCCAATGAACAAATCAACCTCTTAGATCGACAGTTGATATCAAATACTTGAATCATTCAACGACTATTGAGAGTTGAGATTTACGTTGTGTCGAGTGAATGGATCACACAAGAAACAAGGAATAAAATTGGGACCGGTCTAAATTAATTTGTTGGAGCCCAATTTTATGGAAGATTCAAAGATATTTAGAGCCGACCTCATGAGAATGATTTCTTTTGTATGTAGACAAACTCTTGGAGAGCTGCAATCGATATAAATAACGATGCCTTGATTGTGTTGAAGTGAGTGAGTGCATAGTTCTGAGATTGCATAATTGAGAGTGGAAGAGTATTCAAGTTGTTGAAGAGAATATGAGGCTTTGTGGTATGTTTAAATGAAATAAAGTGAAATGTAGATTTCTAAGGGTGGTTGGGAGGTGCAAGGTCAAAGGATCATGTGAAGGCATGCAGACTGTGACCTGGTACATACTATTGTGACATCAAAGACAAAGAAACAAAATTATGTAGGTGAAGGTTTGAAGCAAAGAGATGTTTTGGTATATTTGACAATTTGAGGAGATTGGTGTCTCCAATAGGTTGGTTCCTACACCAACTGTTAGGGGATTGGAGTCTCCTATAGGTTGGTTCATGCAAAATATTGCAGTTGTTGGTTAGTGCCTACAAGCATTGCTGAGTTGGTGCTCAACTAAGGAGATTGGTGTCTCCTGCAAGTTGATTCCTGCAAATATTGTAACAGTAGGTTGGTGCCTACATGACTTTATAAAGATATGTTTTGTGTTTTTCTCCCATTTGGGTTTCCACGTTAAATATTTGTGTACTATGTATTGTATGGTTATATATATTTATCGTTAACTGCTTATGGTTGGTAACATAATAAATTGATAAGAAAAGAAAAAGTAGTCCTATATTGATTCACCCCCCTTATCAGTATAAGTAAGTGTGCCAGCAAGGCTCACATTCATTAAGTGATTTACAGGTGAATTCAGAGGATGATTTTAGTCCTCTAAAATATTTACTCCCAACCATTAAGAACTTAGCATCCATGACATTAAGAATGGAAAAAGCAGGGTAGTGCACTATTTCCGTACAAGACGACAATGCTATAAGGTTGTAATCAGGTATTCAAATATAAAATAAGCCACAAAATATAGGTAACAACTCCAGTTGCACAAATATCCCTTTCTCAAGAATTTCAAGACTACTAATACACCTTAACGAATGCATGCATACCAAATACATTAGGCTATACGTAAATTATTTGAACAAAGTATAGCCACTTGAAGGTTTTTACTTGGAATTCCTAAGGATCAATTCATCCAAGGGTAAACCATTTAAGATTTAAAGAATAACATCCTTAATTAGGATCATACCAAAGGCTTCGTCTGAGATTGAACTCCATGAACAACATAAATAGGAAATTTAATTTAAATCCTAAACTAGCAAATAGAATGTCATTGCATCCGTGCATACAAAATTTCCACAACTTGGATTCATTATATCTCTCTCATACATTTCACCACATGAAACATCTCCATACATCTAATTTCATGTGTAAATCATAAAATACATGAACTGTAAGTACGCTTTAAAACAAGACATGAGAACTTATCTAAAATCTAGAGGCTTCCTAACGAACTAATTGAGGGTGAGTGATTTTCTACCCAATTGTAGGCATAGCTACATGTGGTATTTCTACAACTGGCCAACTCCTAGCCATACCATGATACCATAAGTGAAAATTTAGGCAACTCTTAGAGGTTATTTGGTCATTTGGAAACTTCTCACAAGTAGGCTCTTAGCAAGGGACTTATTCTTCACTCACTTTAGGATTCCATGATTTCCAAGTGTTTTTCTAACAGCTTGTATAACACTTGATTGATTCCCTTCACTACTACACAGTTCCCTCGATGGCTCTCCTGCCTCGTGCTCATCATACATGCCTAGAAGATTGCCAAATTGCAACCCATATGCTTAGCATATTTATGGTGTGAATCAGGGGCCTTCAACTAGCTTTCTCACTTATAGTCACCCTATCAACATCCCAATTCTCTTTTTGCTCAGTCTATGAACCAAAAGATCGTTGCTTTCTTGTGCATGATCCTTATTCATGCACATGACCTAGTCTTCTCTCTTGGACCCCCACATGCAAGTCTACTTTGTCCCCAATCAAATGGCCTCCTTTTTCCCATGCAACTTTCCCTTCAAGTTATGAAACAATTTCCAAGAAAAAGGGTGAATATTTTAAAGGATAGTTTGACCCACAAGTATCGTTTTCAAGGTACTCAGCCTATTACTCATAATTATGGAAGGTGGTCCTTCCACCAACTACATTCAATGATTATCTTGTCAAATCAAAAAGGCTAAATTGAAGATAATTCGTCACAATAAAATTTAGCATCACAAAATAATTTGGCAAGGGTTGCAAGGAATCCTTAGACATATTGAATCCCCTCATACCCCCTCACCATTCCCCTCTCATGGTATCATGATCCATATAAGTGCTCTTGCCTAATCAACAATTGGCATTTTCTTATTAGCTAAAGAATATAATGTTTAGAATATAATCATGTCCACATCATCACAACATTGTAATTAATTATTCATACCAAAATTAAAACAATAACTACCTCAATTAATTACATATTTAATAAGGGAATGAAAATAGATAGGTTACAAAAACTTGCTTATGAAAATTTGTGTTTTGAAATATTTAACTTTTATAAAACTCTAAATTTGTGTTTTGAAATATTTAACTTTTATAAAACTCTAGGTTAGATAGATACTTGTGTTTAATACTAATTGAAAAATAATATAAGATATCACTCCTTTAGAAAGCATGAAAAATTACTACAATACAATGAGACATGTATCCTCAGCCCACAAGATGGAAAACACTCGATAAGGAAAATCTAGTAAAAGTTTTACATTAAATTTTGAGAAGATAAAAACCCTAGGTGAGAGATAGTTGTGTTTGACATTAATTGAAAAACTAGATAAGCTTTGGTCATCACCTCTATAAGAAACCGTGCCAAACTGAGTAGAATGCAATCGGACGTGTCATAAGTCTGTAGGATGGATGGACAGCACCTAGGAAACCCAAAACTACAGACCAATCAAGCAATGGTTTAGAGTTATTAAGTTTGAAAGAAAAAAATGCATCATATTTTAGAAATCATAAATTGATGTAGAACTACAAAACTGTGAAGATAAATGGATTATAGATAGAGGCGTTGGTAGGTTTACTAGAAACTAAGCAATCTTAATTTACTGTTGCATTCAAACTAAAATCAACAGATGCGATGATCAATTACAACCTTTCCAATCTGAGTGAAGCACAGACTTTCTCGGCCACAACCTTTTCCCATTGTCACCCCAGAGATCCAAACTGCAGAGCACCCCCGGGTGGCTTCTGTATGTCCCAAACTGCGCCATGGTTGCACTTCATGTAATGCAACTCAAAGTTCTCACCTACAAAAATATTACAAATCACCAATTAATTATCGTATCACCATCGGTTTATTAACACATGTATTCAATGTTCGCTGATGAATTTTCTAAATGCAGTTTCATAAATTAAGAACATGGACTAATTACATGCTCAAGATCCACGCGACTATGTCTGTCTGGCCTCCTTCGTATAAGAACTGCACAGCAAGATAGTAAGGATAACTTGGTTACTTTCGTCCACCATCACCACCATATTCTGGCGCTTGTACCCTCAAGGGACCGTGTCCACAGTCCCCGATGAGGTTCAGATACGTATGTTTAGAGTTATAAATTATATGTCAACCCTAGACCAGGGCTGGATGTGTGAGAAGCTGATTAGGGTAATGCTCGGTTTACCGTTTATATTTGATATCTATCTGGCCTTTAGAAGCTGAGAGCCATTATCTTCTAGTGCCAGGCTTGAGAATGTGCTGCGGTTACAACAAAATCTGTTTGGTTTTTCTGTGTGAGGTCCGTAACCACTATCGTCGCCTCCAACTTGTTGCATAATTTAGGGTTTCTGCATCTCATCTGCAAATTCAATAGATCGTTATACGCATATCATTTCCTTTTTCTTCGGCGTGAAATCTGGAATTATTGAAACATGGTCTTAACAGTAAAATCTGGAATAAGCCAATGAGGACTATGCCATATTTGTTGGGCTTGAGCGATAGCGTGCGTTACACCCACTGTCATTCCTGCAGAGATCAGAACTGACCGCTCCCACATTCCCGCCATAGAGCCTGGCTGCAAATGATCCGTATCCACGCGCTCCAACGGTATTAATAATATCAAAGTAGTTAAGCCGCGGATACGATGAATTGATTACCACTGTGAAATAGTATTCCAATATAGTGTGAGCGATTATGCACCGTTGATGGCGAGTTTAGATTGACGGACGCAGCTGATGCAGCATAACGCAGGACTGCGGAATATGATGACGACCATATTCACGCACTGAACCTGCACAACCAGAAGAAAGCTGGTGTTGTGGTGGTCAGTGGAATATGATGCAAGCAAGAAAGAATTGAAATGGCCTGTTGTCGCAGAGTAAGCCTGCTCTTTGATAAAGTAGCCTCTGATGTTACTTGATTGGCTAGCATGCTTTGGTACCAAATAAAATAAATGGAATCCCCACTGAGGATCATACGTGTCAAACACCAAAGGATAAAAGTTGTGCTCTTATTCCCAATTCACTCATTTACAATGTGCTGCAGATTTGATTTTATGTTTAGAGAAAGTGGAGACAAAGTGTGGCACTTTATGCTTAGAAGGGCCATAAGTGCATAGTTTGTCAGTATCTAACGAGCACTAAGTACTTTGATGCATTACGTTGACGCTTACGAAACACGATGCAAACCACAAAGTGGTTTCTCGTCCTTTTTCAATAACGTTATTAGTAAATATAGGATTTTCAAGAGTTGTCTTTTAAGTAGTAATTAGTATTTTTTTTTAAATGGGCGTTGAAGTTATGTTTTTCACATTAATGTTCCTGATAAGAATTTTAAAGATACTGAAATTAGAATTCAAAAAAAATAAATTGATTTGTTAGAAACATTTTTGGGTTAGTATTTTTAACTATTGGTTAAGAAATTATAATTTAGGGGTATTTAAATCTTCAAAATCATTTGTGGACAACACCCATTCTAGATGACACCAACTCATCCAACATGGGAAAAATGAAAAGATGGCACCGAAATTACCTCACTTAGTATTGAACTCTAGTAGGCCTAGAAATTAACAATTAGAAATAAAATCTTAAACATATTAAAATTATAAATATTTTATTTGAAAATCGTTGCATTATTTTGATAATAAACTTTTACCTTGACTTTTTAATTGGAGGTTGTTTTATATCTTTTGAAAAGAAGAGAGTAAATCTTTGTAAACTTAAAAAATTTGAAACTTTTTAGAAATTTGAATACACATATAGATATATAAATTAAAAAAATTAGAATCCATATTAATATAGAAAAGACAAAATATATATAAGTGTTTATAGTAAAGAATGAAAGATGCAATCTTTTTTAAGTAAACAAGTTTTATTTTTATTTTTTTTTAAAGGCACCCATGATATCAGGTTATGGTTACTTAGTAATCTTCACTTTCAATAATGAAGTGCCACTCATGGAATAAATTTTTCTTTTTCAATAATGAAGTGCCACTCATGGAATAGATTTTTCTTTGACATTTAAAGGAGACAGAATGAGATAAATGATTAGACTTGCCAGCCACTCAAAATGTAAATGAAATTACAATCATGAAATGTATTACCTCTCCATTTGAGTTACAAACCACTTATGAAAATCCATATACATTTCCACAATTTCTTCATCAATAACCATAAGGAAGCACATAAAAGATTCCAATTGCATAAGTAAGGGCACTTGGTGCAACCCCCCTCCCCTTCGGGGTTTTGCAACCTCCTGGTCATTGGATCGTTCTCCCTCCTTGAGCTAGAAAAACGCTTTGGTCCCTGTTGGAACCTCTATTAAACAAATCCATAGGTCCTTTTATGAAACTCACTCTGTGCGGACAAGCACCAAGTGCGAGCTTCAGCCCCACGTGATCACTGGCTGTGACCATAGGCCTTACCCAAAAGGCGCCCGTCACGTTTCGCAACCTCGAGACTTCGACGTATGAGTCACTCTTGACTCCTTCAATCCCCGAAACCCTGAAATGGGCTAACAGTTTTCTAGCTCCTCCCTTATGCCTCAATCATATGACCCTCGCTATGACCTGGGGCCAAACCTCAAAGCGTTTTGGGACTTCGCGACTGACGAAGTCGAAAGACTCCTCGCCTCAGATCTTCCGATCCCTGACACCCCGAAATTTGCTCTGTGGTAGATCGATGGTCCACGCTTTTTCCCTCGATCGACTACTGCGATCAAATCGTGATTTCCTGTATCAGGACATTCTACTCGAGCCAACATTGACTCTCCATACCCCGAAATGCTGAAATTCTCCCTGTTATTGGATCAACGACCCTCACTATCCCATGATCCAACGGTCCACGTTCCTCCTTCACGAAGTCAGGACTTCGTGACTGGAGATTTTGGGATGGTTCTCTCCTTCGAACCCCCAGTACCCGAAATTTCGAAACGTCGATGCTCCATATCAACAACCCACAACCCCCGTGATCCGACGACTATGATTGAATCGCGATTTCGTGATTCGGGAGTTATAACAACTCTGCCCTTTGACTCCTCTAAGTCGCGAATATGAGAAATGTTGCATGCTCGCCACACGTCCTTTCCGATGGACGGTCCTGATTATTTCGCGAATTCTCCTTTCATGAACTTGCTCTTGTCTTCACCTCTGATCTCCCAGTGCTTGATCCTCCAGTGTGTGTGTGGATCTCCACCATGTGTCCTTCCGGATCCAATGGTAAAGAGCGATTTCGCGACTCCTCCCATCGCAAATTTGCTCCTATTCTCCTTGCAAATCTCCCGGTGTCTGGTCCCACGAACACCCCTGATCTGATACCACCTGTCCTCCTGACGATGGATGGTTTCAATCGTTTCAGAAATTCTCTTGTGTACCTTTCTCCGGATCCAATGAATGTTGGTCCACGTGCTCAGATCCAATGGTCTAGATATGATCTCCTCCTGTGCACGTTCTCACCTGTTTGGACTCTGATCAAACGGTCCAAATCCTCCCACAATCTATGGTTGCGATCGAATCGCGATTTCACATGTCGCGAATTTGGAAACTAAGGACTTTTGTCCTCACAAATCCCGGTATCTGTTCCCGCGAAATGAACCAACAGTTCAGATCTCTCCTGGATCGACGACTCCTATTCCTCCTAAGCTTTGAGAGTGGAATGGCTCCCACCGTTATCCTCCTTGCAACTCTGCTTGATCCAACAGCTTGCGGCTATCGACACTTCCTCTTCGAAAGCTCTCTATCGTTCGTTCAACTCCTTAACGAGTCCCAACCAAATCCTTTGGCTCTAACTCTCCTGAAATTTGATCTTCTGACTTAAAAGATTTTTGAGTCATTCGAAGGTCTCGGTCTTCGAATTTCTCCTGTGCTCTACGTGCAGCTCCACACTACTCCTCCTAAGCTTTAGGACTTGGAATAAGTCCACCGTCGCAAACTCCTTGTGCCATCTCTTCTGAGATTTTAGCTGGCTCAGTCTCTAAGGGACTCGACCTTTTTGCGCCTTCTTCAGAAGACTTCTGGTGCTCCTCTTGGTACACTCATGTGCTCGACCTCCTGAGCTTGGAACTTGAAACAAGTTCTCTCTGCGCATTCTCCTTGCACTTCGACTAGCCTTCTTATGGATGTTTCTCAACACTTCATCTGACTGTTGACCTGGTGAAATCCTTTCACAGGTCTTCCTCCAGAGTATTCAGGAACTCTGTCCCTTTTCTCTCCTTGACAGGATGTAAGTGCCCTCCTGGCAACTTCTTTCTCAAGCACACCTTGCTGATCCTACAGAGTGTTCAACAACTCTGTAAGTGTCTTTCGTTGGACACTTCTCTTATCACAAGACTTAGAATAGAGTTCTCCTTGTGCACTCTATGCGCTCGCTCGATGCCCTCCTCACAGAGATTTACAGAACCTTCAGTAGTTCTGTCTTCTCTCTGAACTTGAAATAGAGTTATTCTCGTGCACTCCTTCCAGTCACTCGATTCCCTCCTGACAGATATTTACAGAACCTTCAGTAGTTTTTTCTTCTCTCTGAACTCGAAATAGTGTTCTTCTCGTGCACTCCTTGCACTCGCTCGATGCCCACCTGACAGAGCTTCATATAATCCTCAGCGATTATGTCTCTCTGTGCCTTCCCTTGCATAGTCTCTCCTCCAAGGTGTTCAGTAACCTTGAGGCTTCTTCCTTTATTTTGTGATCACTCTGGTGTGTCCTCCTGGCACGTTATTTTCTGACTCCACAGAGTTAAAATGCGCACTCCTTGCACTGGCTATAGAACCTCAAGTGTTCTATTGTGCACTCCTTGCACAACCTAAAGAATCCAGAGCGATATTATGAACTCAATGAAGATAAATGAAATCGGTATTCCCACTATAAATGAAACTTAACATACATCTACAACATTCATTCATGAAACACATAAACACACGATATGCAAGAAAACTGCTTTTATATTTTCTCTGTGTGTCTATATAGATGTTTACAAAACTGGTCTATAACAAAGTTCCAATTCCTTCAATCTCTCTCTCTCTCAGAACTTCTACCTCCTAAGGCCTCTCTAACCTAGATCTCTCTATCCTTCTTTCTTTTTTATTTTGTCTCCTTACAAAAGAGGGGATATGCGAGCTCGTCCTCTCTCACCTAACCTCATCTATTACATTGAAGTTTCATAACTATTTACCCAGACCTCATTGAGATCTGGTCCTTCTACGAGCAACCCTTTTAAATGAAATCCAACCACTACCTGTACAAAGGTATGGCTCGACATTTACAATCTTACAACATGAAAATCCGTATAGGATTATTTCAAATTTAAAAGTGGGAGGTTTAATGCCTCTCCCTTTCTCTCTTGAGTGTTTTTGTGTTGGTGCAACTGTTGACGTGGAGCGATGCTCCTGCATAAACACTTCAACACATAATAATGGTGACACAGGAATTTTGTACATCCATCTCCTAAAACACTCAAAATACAGAACATAAAAGCAATCGCAACCAAATGATGATAAATCATTCACATGCAAACAATGAAATTTTCCATGGAAAACTTTCATGAAAAATAAAAATTGAAAATAAAAGCATCAGAAATAGAATTCACTAGAAAGCCAAGGTAATAAAATATTGTGGAGTGTAAGGCTTAAAATTGTTGGAAGGCTCATCACACAATATATTTTGGGAAGAATATATGAGAACTATAATCTCATCACTGCTAGAAATTCTTCATGCATATAAACAAAACATTCACAAATTTCTATTAAATATTCTACGTTTAACATTCAAACACGCATGCAAAGCTTCCATCCTTCATATTAAATGAATCCATAATGGAACTAGAAATTTTAAGGAGAAGGAGAACAAGAACCAACTCAAAGTTCAGTACTCTTGATTTAGAGTTGTGCATGAATATGTTAGGGACCTAACCTCCCTAACCCCTCACATAGATAGAATAATATATTTTTCATGTAATAAAGATTGATATTAGTAAATAAGGCCTAGTTAATAATGTGAACATGTCTAATGCAAGAAGACTTAATAGAAGATTCTGCTTCGAAAAAGATCTTCCTCTAAATTGTTCTTTTGAAGATAGATTTACTATAAATAGGAGTAGAAGGCATGAGAAAGCCTTGTCTTGAGAATTATTGTAATAGAGCGCTACTCTGCTAGAGGTTTCCCCCTTGAAGAGGCAAGTGAATATTGCTTTCTATCAATAAAGGTATTTATTTTGGTGTTTTGGTTCTCTACATTCTGTTATTCGATTAGTATTTTCTACAATATTGTTTTTGTATTCTTAATATAATTTATTTGGTACCTAACAAGTGGTATAAGAGCACTTTCTTCTACGGAAATTGTGGGAATTTATTTTCAGGGTATAAACATGTACTATCGACATCTTTAAAGCATATAGATATGTTGTTTAGCAGGTAAAATTGTTGTGGGGAAGACTACACACAAGAAATACATATGGTTTCATGGGGTTTTCTATGAACAAACATTTAACCATGTTCGAAACCTCTGTAACACTTGTCGGTACCCTTTGAGTAGTATCACATTAGAAAAAATATGTACATGGCCATAACTCTCATGTATTGTCAGGTATATCAGGAGTCCCCTAGGTCTCCTGAAACTAACCCTAGATTAGTTGATTAGCTACCTAACTGCTATAGTGACACCGAGAACAAAACTTGGGAAGATACTCTTTGGTACCTGGGTGATCGGGTAGTACAGATAAGGGTACGATCGAGCCTCTTTAGTTGTTTCCCTAAGATATTGGGTTGAGTATTGCTATTCGACCCTGCACATATATCAAAGAGCTATAGCAAATGAAAAACCCTTGTGCGTAGGCACTATGAAAACCATAACTGGGGGGAACATACTAGACAAGGAACAAAAAGGATATTTTGGCCACACAACCTTTCCTCTTGCATTTTGGTTGTGAAATTACTACACTTTTTTTCTTGTTAAGAATTTGGGTATTTTGACATTGCAGTATTATTCAGGTCGAAGTATAACTCTGCACGAGTAAAAAAAAATGGGTCCTTCCCACACCCTTATTTGAGACCTATAATTTGATTCCCCTCCTCGCCTTGATCATTGTGATACCTATCATTTTTAAGTCTTTTTTTCCCCGTGGACCCATACCCTTCTCGACACCCTTATTTCCCATTTACTCTATTGGATTCCTCTAGTTTCCCTAATCACAATGGTATATATCACTTATCTTCTTTTGTGTCCATACACCCACCCCTTGTACCCTAATGGATCCTAGTTAAAAAGAAGAAACCAATCAGAAACTGAATTTCGATATTTATGTCGTTGATGCCAAAGTGGACTACCTCCAAGAACAACTCAATTGACAAACTCCACTCCACTCTCAAAAAATTCATGAACCAATCCCAGGGTCCTTCCTCCTCTAACCCACCCCTCCACGTCGAAGGTGTTTACTCCTCTCATCCTCTACACTCTCATTCCAACTCCCTACATCGTGACCATGGTCTTCTGAGAGTTGAGGTGAAAAGATTTGATGGCTCAGATGCAACAGCCTGAGACACTTACATGGAACACCATTTTTCCCTGCATGACATTACTGATGAGTTGAAAAATCTTCGTTAGAATGTTCTCTATTTTGATCCAGAACGATGGAAATGGTGGAAATGGCGTAGAAATGCACGTCAAGGGTATGTTTCTTAGACAAAGTTTGTTTTCGAGTTATATGAACACTTTAACACCTACATCCACCATTTAGGTTGTTTGACCGAGTTGGAACAATTTGGAATAGTGGAAGATTTTATTGTTTCCTTTGAACACTTAACTTTCCGAACATAGGGCATGACAGATGCATTCTTTTGAGAATGATTTATCGATGGCCTCAAGGATGAAATTCGATCCTAGGTCCTCATGGATCACCTGTAGACTTGGTTCGATGAAACTAAATGTGCCAAGCAAGAACAATAGTTCTTATTTTCCCAGAGAAGAAAAACTTATTTTATTTCTCGCACTTGACCCCCTAATCCAACACTTACAACCACCCCTCTCAAGGTCCAAAAATAAACCTAGGAGGAAATGGATGAACACCAAATCAAGGGTCTTTTCTCTAATTTTGATGATAAATACTTTCCAAGGAACAAGTGTAAAGAACATAAACTTTTTATGGCCATTTCAAAGGATGTTTCTGATGAAGATGTTGTGGTTTCACCTAAGGAAGTGCTACCCCAACCAAATGATTTTAAGCTTCCCTATGATCCTCTCGAAGTTGAACCATTGATTTCACTTAATGCTCTCACTGGATTTTCATCTCCCCAAACCCTCAAGTTAATTAGCTATATTAAGCATAGGAAAGTCATCATCCTAGTTTATCGTGGCATCACTCATAATTTCATGCATAACCTCCTTGTCAAAGAAATCAATTTCTATATATGTGCAATCAACAATTTTCAAATCATGATTGCTAATGGTAGTTCCATGAAATGTGGGGGGTGTTGTGAAAATGTGCGCCTAGAAATTGTTCAGTATCACTTGAAATATCACATGTTTGCTATTGATATGGGTTGTTGTGACATTGTGTTGGGTGTTGAATGGTTACGGACTCTTTGTGCCATCACCATGGATTTTAAGGATTTAACCATGTAATTTCA
>ML790120.1:8590-35913 GCA_009831015.1 Picea engelmannii | reverse complement strand
TTTTTCCAAGAATCAACTTGAGCATATAGGTTAGGTTATTACCCTGACTTTTCTATCTCGTTGTCTTTTTCCTCTACCATAGGATCAATCCCATCAGGTTGTGACACAGAACCATCATATCTACTTTAGAAGTGTTGCAACTTGGTTGTAGAGCTTACCAGAACATGGATGCCCTAGGTAGGTCCTGGTTGCATTATGGTGTCCATGCCGTCTCTAAAATACTGTAGGCTCGGGAGTCCTTATAATATTTCCTGAATATGATTTTGAGCCTCATTTGCATGATTCTTCTTTGCTCTTGATCTCACCCTCAGGACTCCCAAAAAACAATGGGTCTTCTTTTAAGCCCTTTTTAGACCCTCTAAACATGAAAAGATTGTCGAGCGATCTTGTGGCCTTTCACGCTCGTTAAACTGAAATTTGAAGTCACGTCTGTCCGGCGGTAGTTTACCCATTTTTCGGTCCGGACAACCAACTGTACAAACAAAGGTATACTCTATGGAAATTTCGTTCTTTAGAAGAGTACTCTCAGGTATAATTTTATCCCTTTTTCGGGCCTGAGGGACTAAACTTACGAAAAATAAATCCCCACGAAGTCCATAGTTAAGCTCTTTTCAAACTCCCTAAAATTGAAAAGATTGTCGAGTGAACTTATTCTTTCACACTCATTAAATTGGTCCAGAAGAACATTCCTAACGGAGTCCATAGTTAATATTTTTTTAGACTCCTTAAAAATGAAAAAATGGTCGAGTGATATTGTCCTTATCACACTCGTTAAAATGGTTTTGAATCGACGTCTTATCGGTGCTAGTTTACCCCTTTTTCGAACCGACTAGACTACATTCGAAAAAGGTACCCCAATGGAGTCTCCTTTTATGTTTTTTCAGACTCTCTAAATATGAAAAACCACTGAGCTTACCTTCTTTAGGCTCGTTAAACTTACATTGAAGGACATTACCATTGTGTGTTTTATCAACCGGGTTTGCATACCTTATACGCCATCCTTGTAATAGTTTTCTTTTGCGTCTTAATACCTTTGGCCTTCAGAGGATTTTTCCTGAGTGTCATTATACTAGAACATCAGTCTTGTCCTTGTTCCCCGAGCTTGTATGTTTGCAACACTCGTTCCTCCTTTGTAACATAATATTCCTTTATTTTTTTTCCACAATTATTGAAAAGAACAAAAAAAATCAAATATACCCCAAAAAGAGGAAGGGAAAAGTATTTTCTTTATTGGCAACATAATGAGTCGCCCTTGGATAAAGCACATATGTCTGTTTGTTCATCAGACTATGGGATGTAGTACAACCTTAGGAAGCTTTTCTCGCTATATAGAGTTGTGTCCTCCACCGTTTGGTTATCCTTCCAAACATATGGAGAGTTTGTGTTGCCTCATGCTCCGTAGACTTATGATTAATGCCATGATGCCTGAGTTTCATTATTTGTCATGCTATTATCCAAGGGAATTTTGTCACCAAGCCTGAGTCAGCCCCTCTGTAATATGTCTCTTGTCCTCATGTCCGGCCATCCTGAACATCCAATCAAGTCCTTGTTCAAAATCACTGAAGCCTTCAGTCTGATCATCAAGATTATCAATTCCATGACCAACGAGTCATCGAAGACCTCTTGGTAGTACATTCATACACTCATATTACACTCCTACCAGAGTTTTGAATATTTTGAAGTTGTTTCTCGCGCTCTGAAGATCTCATCTCCAGCCATCAGGCCGAATCAGCTTTTGGAAGATGGATACTCTATATGTATATCTTTCTGATTTCGAGATGTAGCTTTGTTGTGTATTGTTCGCGGCTACTCTTTATAGTTATTTGACATGGATCTACAGTGTATTTGATTGGTAGCCATGGTTCTATTTTATCCTGAGCATGGGTATGCTCGCCTCGGTGAGACATTTGTTATTTTGCAGATGGCACCTCTTGGTTCCTGATCCTTGGGCTCAATCGTTCGGCACATCAGTAAAGATTGGTAATGTATTTCGGCCATTAGATGCTCTTCTGACCTCACACATTAGGGGACATCTGTTATAACCCTAAATTGCACCACACATGCTTACCTGGCATCTGGCCAACTCATATCCCTTCTTTGCCAAAACACTGTTGAACAACTCTTTGAAAATCCTCTTTTATAAAGGATCGCGTGCCTTAATACATTACTGCACACGTGTACACACTGGCTGACCCAAAACATCTTGCGTGGACCGACAAAAGCATGAAAAAGGGAAAGTTTTCGACGAAACAAAAAGCTATGGATGAGTTGACTGAAACTCCCGGCCATGCATGGCCGAGGGTTCGCCCAAATACCTAGCTCCTTCTAGCCTATAAAAGAAAGGGTAGGGGTCCCATTTGGAGGAGAAAAAATATAGCAAAGAAACTCTGCCCATTTATGTATTCCCATTGTCCCAACCCTCTATCCTTTCCTTGTGCCAAAGGAGATTCAAAGAAAAATAGTTGAAGGACAGAAGAAGAGGAGCCTAGGATCAGGTTTGAGGAGCGGTGGCCGGTCTCAGCTTTTGTAGGTTAACTCATTCTAAGTAATAAAGAGAATGCTTTTCCCATCCCAATTCATGAACTGTTTATAGTTTGATCAGTATATGTTTTGATTTCTAACCCGTTAATATATAAGTAGTATGCATGCATAGTTGTTTCTTGTCTTGGATGCAGGTTAGCTTTGAAAGGAGTATTGCGAACAAGTAATCAAGCACAACGAAGGATCGACATCAAACACCGAGAATGAGGTAGATTGATCTTTCCATGTATTTACTAAGAAAAGGGGATTTAAATCTAGGGATGAAGGTAGAAAGTAATTTCTATTCGGTCATATCTGCATGAAGAGTCTGAACTCTATTTTCTAGTCCGTAGGGTGATTTTCCCCAACAACAGGAAGACGCGTGAAGAATATGACTATTTTTATTTATTCTATTAGGTATGAGATATATTGTATTAAGAAAACACAACAATACTGCAGAAAATACCAACAAAACAATAGAATGTAAAGAACCATAACACCAAAAATAATACCTTTATTGATAGAAATCAATGTTCACTTGTCTCTTCGAGGGGGAAACCTCCAGAAGAGACCACTCTATTACAATAATTCTCAAGACAAGGCTTTCTCATGCCTTATACTCCTATTTATACTAAATCTATCTTCAAAATAACAATCTAGAGGAAGATATTTCTAGAACATAGACTTTTATTAAGTCTTCTTACATTAGACCTTTTCACATTATTAACTAGGCCTTATTAACTAATATTGGCCTTTATTACATGGAAAATATATTATTCTATCTACATGAGAGGTTAGGGAGGTTAGGTCCATATCATGCCCTCCCCCTTGAAAAAGACTCTTGTCCTCAAGGCTTGATATGAGGAAATTTCTACAAAATTGTAGCCGACTCCCATGTGACATCTTCTAGTGGAGTGTCCTTCCATTGAACTAAAACTTCCTTTATGGTGTGTTGATGGAGATGATGCTCACGCTGGTCCAATACGGCTACAAAAAAATGGAACCTTCTTCATCCAACTCTAGTAGACTAGTCTGGGTCTAACACTTAGTTCCAATCACTTTCTTCAGGTAGGAGACAGAAAAACATGATGTAGCTTAGAGTGACTAGTAAAATCTAACTGGTAAGCCACTAACTCCACTCGTTTGAGAATAGTATAAGGACCATAAAATTTGGGGGAGGGTTTTTTATAGTGTTTGAATTTGATTGAAGTGTACTTGTACAGTTACATATGGAAAAACACTTGGTCCCCTTCAACAAAGTAACATTTAGAATGACCCTAATTTTCCTATTGCTTCATGTAGTTCTAAGCCATGAACACATTTTATTTGAGAGTACGAAGAACAGTCGTGTAGACTATGAGATTGTGCTCAACCTCATGAACCTTGGAGACACATGACATGTATGGGAGAGAAGATGGTGGATTTTTTCCATAGACTGCCTTAAAGGGAGTCATTCAAGTGGAAGTATGATAAGAGGTGTTATACCACCATTCAGCTAAGGGTAGCCACTCAATCCACTAATTTTGTTTTTTAGACACAAAACACCTAAAATATGTTTCCAAACACTTGTTGACCACTTCAGTTTGGCCATCAGTCTAGGGATGATAGGTGGTGCTGAGATGTAATTGGGATCCCTGGAGCCTGAATAATTCTTTCTAAAAATTACTGGTAAAAGTGGGATCACAGTTAGAAACAATAGAATGAGGCATGTCATGGAGTTTGAATATATTATCCATAAAATGTGATCCACTGTGGATGATGTGAATGGGTGTTGAAGAGAACATAAATGCGCATATTTGGAAATATTATCGACAACCACCATAATGACTATCCTATTGATGGATTTAGGTAATCCAACAATGAAATCCATAGAAATATTTGTCCAAATAGTAGGTGTAAGAGGAAGGAGTTGGAGTGTGCCAGGAGTTTTGAAAATCTCACCCTTATTGCATTGACAAGTATCACATTCAACCACAAAGGTGTGGATGTCTTGTTTCATACTTCCCCATTAAAAAAAACGTTTGACCTTTTCATAATTTTTTGGTAAAACCTGAATGCCCAACTATAGGTGAAGCATGAAACTTAGACAAAACCTTGGATTTAAGGGTCAACTGTTTTCTTAAGAGTGAAGTTGTTTATAGTACTAAGAGTACCTTGGAGAAGCTTGAATATCCTATTGTAGTTTTTGTATCAAGCTATAAATTTTGGGGTATTTCCACCATTCTCGGCGAAAATCCCGAATCTAGTCCGCAACAATGAATGAGAGGGAAAAGAGGGATCCTTATTCTTCATATTTTTAGGAAAGTGTAGCAGCCACCACATTTCATTTCCATTCTTGTAAATGATATCCTAATCATATCCAAACAACTTGGTCACCTATTTTTGTTACTCTGGGGATTAAATTTGTTGTTTAAGGAAATAATTAAGGCTTTTATGATCTATTTCAATTTCGATGTGTTTCCCCAATAGATAAGGGTGCTAGAGATCCACTGCAAGAAAAATAGCCAACATTTACTTTTCATAGATTGATTGGCCCAAATGTCACTCTGAAAATTGTTTTTTGGTGAAAGACAAAGGTCGACCCTCTTGCATGAGTATGACCCTCATTTTGTTTCTTGATGCATCACATTTCAAAACAATTTTTTTTGTGAAGTCAGGTAGCGCAAAGACATGAGTATTGCACATAGCTTCTTTCAAGGCTTGGAATGATTGGTCAGTTGTTGGATTCAAACTGAAAGTATTATTTTTAAGGAGAGTTGTGATGGGAGCCTGGAATTTTCCATAATTCTAAACAAACTTGCGATAATAGTCTGTTAAACCTAGGAAACCACGTAGACTTTTAAGAGTTTTAGGGTGAGGCGAATTCTGCATGGCTTCCATTTTCTTAGGATGCACCCTTACACCATCCTTTCCCACAATATGACCCAGGTACTCTACTTTAGAGGTGTCAAAAGAACATTTATAATGTTTGAGAAAGTTTGTGAGAACTTGATCGATATGGGTGAGAATGGATTTCCAAGTTTTACTATAGATGAGAATATCATCAAAGAAAACTAACACAAAGTGATGTAAGAATGATTGAAATACATGATTCATGAGGCTTTGAAAACTTGAGGTTGTGTTACAAATACCAAAGGGCATGACCAAGAACTCATAGTGACCCTCATGAGTGTGAAATGCAGTCTTGAGAATGTCTTCCTCTTTCATACGTATCTAGTGGAAACCAAAACATAGGTCAAGTTTAGTAAAGTATTGAGCCCCACTTAGTTTATCTAGAAGGTCATCTATGACATGAATGAGAAATTTGTCCTTGATGGTAAGTTTGTTGAGGGCACGAAAATYAGGACACATGCGCCAAGTATCTTCCTTCTTGAGGACCATGACTATAGGGGAAGAATAGGGGCTGGTACTGGGACAAATAAAACCCACATTTAGTAACTCTTGGACAATTTTTTCAATTTTATTWTTTTGAGCAAAGGGATGATGATAATGGTGAACATTGGGAGGAAGACTACCCAATATTAAAGGAATGGAATGGGGAYGCGGGAAGGCCCTGGGGAGTTTGGAAAACTGCGTGGTGTTGGGAAAGGATAAATTGGAGACCGGGTGCAAAAAGGGTTTCTCAACTGCTTGAATGGAATGGAGTTGGGAAATGATGCCAGAATGACCTTTTTTTAGTAAYGTTTCCATGAGGTRGGAAYTGAAGATCTTTAGAGAGACTGATGTAATTCCTTGGAATTTATATTTTTGTCCCTCTTGYTGAAATTACATGGTTAAATCCTTAAAATCCATGGTGATGGCACAAAGAGTCCGTAACCATTCAACACCCAACACAATGTCACAACAACCCATATCAATAGCAAACATGTGATATTTCAAGTGATACTGAACAATTTCTAGGCGCACATTTTCACAACACCCCCCACATTTCATGGAACTACCATTAGCAATCATGATTTGAAAATTGTTGATTGCACATATATAGAAATTGATTTCTTTGACAAGGAGGTTATGCATGAAATTATGAGTGATGCCACGATAAACTAGGATGATGACTTTCCTATGCTTAATATAGCTAATTAACTTGAGGGTTTGGGGAGATGAAAATCCAGTGAGAGCATTAAGTGAAATCAATGGTTCAACTTCGAGAGGATCATAGGGAAGCTTAAAATCATTTGGTTGGGGTAGCACTTCCTTAGGTGAAACCACAACATCTTCATCAGAAACATCCTTTGAAATGGCCATAAAAAGTTTATGTTCTTTACACTTGTTCCTTGGAAAGTATTTATCATCAAAATTAGAGAAAAGACCCTTGATTTGGTGTTCATCCATTTCCTCCTAGGTTTATTTTTGGACCTTGAGAGGGGTGGTTGTAAGTGTTGGATTAGGGGGTCAAGTGCGAGAAATAAAATAAGTTTTTCTTCTCTGGGAAAATAAGAACTATTGTTCTTGCTTGGCACATTTAGTTTCATCGAACCAAGTCTACAGGTGATCCATGAGGACCTAGGATCGAATTTCATCCTTGAGGCCATCGATAAATCATTCTCAAAAGAATGCATCTGTCATGCCCTATGTTCGGAAAGTTAAGTGTTCAAAGGAAACAATAAAATCTTCCACTATTCCAAATTGTTCCAACTCGGTCAAACAACCTAAATGGTGGATGTAGGTGTTAAAGTGTTCATATAACTCGAAAACAAACTTTGTCTAAGAAACATACCCTTGACGTGCATTTCTACGCCATTTCCACCATTTCCATCGTTCTGGATCAAAATAGAGAACATTCTAACGAAGATTTTTCAACTCATCAGTAATGTCATGCAGGGAAAAATGGTGTTCCATGTAAGTGTCTCAGGCTGTTGCATCTGAGCCATCAAATCTTTTCACCTCAACTCTCAGAAGACCATGGTCACGATGTAGGGAGTTGGAATGAGAGTGTAGAGGATGAGAGGAGTAAACACCTTCGACGTGGAGGGGTGGGTTAGAGGAGGAAGGACCCTGGGATTGGTTCATGAATTTTTTGAGAGTGGAGTGGAGTTTGTCAATTGAGTTGTTCTTGGAGGTAGTCCACTTTGGCATCAACGACATAAATATCGAAATTCAGTTTCTGATTGGTTTCTTCTTTTTAACTAGGATCCATTAGGGTACAAGGGGTGGGTGTATGGACACAAAAGAAGATAAGTGATATATACCATTGTGATTAGGGAAACTAGAGGAATCCAATAGAGTAAATGGGAAATAAGGGTGTCGAGAAGGGTATGGGTCCACGGGGAAAAAAAGACTTAAAAATGATAGGTATCACAATGATCAAGGCGAGGAGGGGAATCAAATTATAGGTCTCAAATAAGGGTGTGGGAAGGACCCATTTTTTTTTACTCGTGCAGAGTTATACTTCGACCTGAATAATACTGCAATGTCAAAATACCCAAATTCTTAACAAGAAAAAAAGTGTAGTAATTTCACAACCAAAATGCAAGAGGAAAGGTTGTGTGGCCAAAATATCCTTTTTGTTCCTTGTCTAGTATGTTCCCCCCAGTTATGGTTTTCATAGTGCCTACGCACAAGGGTTTTTCATTTGCTATAGCTCTTTGATATATGTGCAGGGTCGAATAGCAATACTCAACCCAATATCTTAGGGAAACAACTAAAGAGGCTCGATCGTACCCTTATCTGTACTACCCGATCACCCAGGTACCAAAGAGTATCTTCCCAAGTTTTGTTCTCGGTGTCACTATAGCAGTTAGGTAGCTAATCAACTAATCTAGGGTTAGTTTCAGGAGACCTAGGGGACTCCTGATATACCTGACAATACATGAGAGTTATGGCCATGTACATATTTTTTCTAATGTGATACTACTCAAAGGGTACCGACAAGTGTTACAGAGGTTTCGAACATGGTTAAATGTTTGTTCATAGAAAACCCCATGAAACCATATGTATTTCTTGTGTGTAGTCTTCCCCACAACAATTTTACCTGCTAAACAACATATCTATATGCTTTAAAGATGTCGATAGTACATGTTTATACCCTGAAAATAAATTCCCACAATTTCCGTAGAAGAAAGTGCTCTTATACCACTTGTTAGGTACCAAATAAATTATATTAAGAATACAAAAACAATATTGTAGAAAATACTAATCGAATAACAGAATGTAGAGAACCAAAACACCAAAATAAATACCTTTATTGATAGAAAGCAATATTCACTTGCCTCTTCAAGGGGGAAACCTCTAGCAGAGTAGCGCTCTATTACAATAATTCTCAAGACAAGGCTTTCTCATGCCTTCTACTCCTATTTATAGTAAATCTATCTTCAAAAGAACAATTTAGAGGAAGATCTTTTTCGAAGCAGAATCTTCTATTAAGTCTTCTTGCATTAGACATGTTCACATTATTAACTAGGCCTTATTTACTAATATCAATCTTTATTACATGAAAAATATATTATTCTATCTATGTGAGGGGTTAGGGAGGTTAGGTCCCTAACATATTCATGCACAACTCTAAATCAAGAGTACTGAACTTTGAGTTGGTTCTTGTTCTCCTTCTCCTTAAAATTTCTAGTTCCATTATGGATTCATTTAATATGAAGGATGGAAGCTTTGCATGCGTGTTTGAATGTTAAACGTAGAATATTTAATAGAAATTTGTGAATGTTTTGTTTATATGCATGAAGAATTTCTAGCAGTGATGAGATTATAGTTCTCATATATTCTTCCCAAAATATATTGTGTGATGAGCCTTCCAACAATTTTAAGCCTTACACTCCACAATATTTTATTACCTTGGCTTTCTAGTGAATTCTATTTCTGATGCTTTTATTTTCAATTTTTATTTTTCATGAAAGTTTTCCATGGAAAATTTCATTGTTTGCATGTGAATGATTTATCATCATTTGGTTGCGATTGCTTTTATGTTCTGTATTTTGAGTGTTTTAGGAGATGGATGTACAAAATTCCTGTGTCACCATTATTATGTGTTGAAGTGTTTATGCAGGAGCATCGCTCCACGTCAACAGTTGCACCAACACAAAAACACTCAAGAGAGAAAGGGAGAGGCATTAAACCTCCCACTTTTAAATTTGAAATAATCCTATACGGATTTTCATGTTGTAAGATTGTAAATGTCGAGCCATACCTTTGTACAGGTAGTGGTTGGATTTCATTTAAAAGGGTTGCTCGTAGAAGGACCAGATCTCAATGAGGTCTGGGTAAATAGTTATGAAACTTCAATGTAATAGATGAGGTTAGGTGAGAGAGGACGAGCTCGCATATCCCCTCTTTTGTAAGGAGACAAAATAAAAAAGAAAGAAGGATAGAGAGATCTAGGTTAGAGAGGCCTTAGGAGGTAGAAGTTCTGAGAGAGAGAGAGATTGAAGGAATTGGAACTTTGTTATAGACCAGTTTTGTAAACATCTATATAGACACACAGAGAAAATATAAAAGCAGTTTTCTTGCATATCGTGTGTTTATGTGTTTCATGAATGAATGTTGTAGATGTATGTTAAGTTTCATTTATAGTGGGAATACCGATTTCATTTATCTTCATTGAGTTCATAATATCGCTCTGGATTCTTTAGGTTGTGCAAGGAGTGCACAATAGAACACTTGAGGTTCTATAGCCAGTGCAAGGAGTGCGCATTTTAACTCTGTGGAGTCAGAAAATAACGTGCCAGGAGGACACACCAGAGTGATCACAAAATAAAGGAAGAAGCCTCAAGGTTACTGAACACCTTGGAGGAGAGACTATGCAAGGGAAGGCACAGAGAGACATAATCGCTGAGGATTATATGAAGCTCTGTCAGGTGGGCATCGAGCGAGTGCAAGGAGTGCACGAGAAGAACACTATTTCGAGTTCAGAGAGAAGAAAAAACTACTGAAGGTTCTGTAAATATCTGTCAGGAGGGAATCGAGTGACTGGAAGGAGTGCACGAGAATAACTCTATTTCAAGTTCAGAGAGAAGACAGAACTACTGAAGGTTCTGTAAATCTCTGTGAGGAGGGCATCGAGCGAGCGCATAGAGTGCACAAGGAGAACTCTATTCTAAGTCTTGTGATAAGAGAAGTGTCCAACGAAAGACACTTACAGAGTTGTTGAACACTCTGTAGGATCAGCAAGGTGTGCTTGAGAAAGAAGTTGCCAGGAGGGCACTTACATCCTGTCAAGGAGAGAAAAGGGACA
The DNA here is from genome assembly GCA_009831015.1 of Picea engelmannii. Classification (NCBI taxonomy): domain Eukaryota; kingdom Viridiplantae; phylum Streptophyta; class Pinopsida; order Pinales; family Pinaceae; genus Picea; species Picea engelmannii. The sequence continues at coordinate 25,214 of ML790120.1, read as the reverse complement.
GAGTTCCTGAATACTCTGGAGGAAGACCTGTGAAAGGATTTCACCAGGTCAACAGTCAGATGAAGTGTTGAGAAACATCCATAAGAAGGCTAGTCGAAGTGCAAGGAGAATGCGCAGAGAGAACTTGTTTCAAGTTCCAAGCTCAGGAGGTCGAGCACATGAGTGTACCAAGAGGAGCACCAGAAGTCTTCTGAAGAAGGCGCAAAAAGGTCGAGTCCCTTAGAGACTGAGCCAGCTAAAATCTCAGAAGAGATGGCACAAGGAGTTTGCGACGGTGGACTTATTCCAAGTCCTAAAGCTTAGGAGGAGTAGTGTGGAGCTGCACGTAGAGCACAGGAGAAATTCGAAGACCGAGACCTTCGAATGACTCAAAAATCTTTTAAGTCAGAAGATCAAATTTCAGGAGAGTTAGAGCCAAAGGATTTGGTTGGGACTCGTTAAGGAGTTGAACGAACGATAGAGAGCTTTCGAAGAGGAAGTGTCGATAGCCGCAAGCTGTTGGATCAAGCAGAGTTGCAAGGAGGATAACGGTGGGAGCCATTCCACTCTCAAAGCTTAGGAGGAATAGGAGTCGTCGATCCAGGAGAGATCTGAACTGTTGGTTCATTTCGCGGGAACAGATACCGGGATTTGTGAGGACAAAAGTCCTTAGTTTCCAAATTCGCGACATGTGAAATCGCGATTCGATCGCAACCATAGATTGTGGGAGGATTTGGACCGTTTGATCAGAGTCCAAACAGGTGAGAACGTGCACAGGAGGAGATCATATCTAGACCATTGGATCTGAGCACGTGGACCAACATTCATTGGATCCGGAGAAAGGTACACAAGAGAATTTCTGAAACGATTGAAACCATCCATCGTCAGGAGGACAGGTGGTATCAGATCAGGGGTGTTCGTGGGACCAGACACCGGGAGATTTGCAAGGAGAATAGGAGCAAATTTGCGATGGGAGGAGTCGCGAAATCGCTCTTTACCATTGGATCCGGAAGGACACATGGTGGAGATCCACACACACACTGGAGGATCAAGCACTGGGAGATCAGAGGTGAAGACAAGAGCAAGTTCATGAAAGGAGAATTCGCGAAATAATCAGGACCGTCCATCGGAAAGGACGTGTGGCGAGCATGCAACATTTCTCATATTCGCGACTTAGAGGAGTCAAAGGGCAGAGTTGTTATAACTCCCGAATCACGAAATCGCGATTCAATCATAGTCGTCGGATCACGGGGGTTGTGGGTTGTTGATATGGAGCATCGACGTTTCGAAATTTCGGGTACTGGGGGTTCGAAGGAGAGAACCATCCCAAAATCTCCAGTCACGAAGTCCTGACTTCGTGAAGGAGGAACGTGGACCGTTGGATCATGGGATAGTGAGGGTCGTTGATCCAATAACAGGGAGAATTTCAGCATTTCGGGGTATGGAGAGTCAATGTTGGCTCGAGTAGAATGTCCTGATACAGGAAATCACGATTTGATCGCAGTAGTCGATCGAGGGAAAAAGCGTGGACCATCGATCTACCACAGAGCAAATTTCGGGGTGTCAGGGATCGGAAGATCTGAGGCGAGGAGTCTTTCGACTTCGTCAGTCGCGAAGTCCCAAAACGCTTTGAGGTTTGGCCCCAGGTCATAGCGAGGGTCATATGATTGAGGCATAAGGGAGGAGCTAGAAAACTGTTAGCCCATTTCAGGGTTTCGGGGATTGAAGGAGTCAAGAGTGACTCATACGTCGAAGTCTCGAGGTTGCGAAACGTGACGGGCGCCTTTTGGGTAAGGCCTATGGTCACAGCCAGTGATCACGTGGGGCTGAAGCTCGCACTTGGTGCTTGTCCGCACAGAGTGAGTTTCATAAAAGGACCTATGGATTTGTTTAATAGAGGTTCCAACAGGGACCAAAGCGTTTTTCTAGCTCAAGGAGGGAGAACGATCCAATGACCAGGAGGTTGCAAAACCCCGAAGGGGAGGGGGGTTGCACCAAGTGCCCTTACTTATGCAATTGGAATCTTTTATGTGCTTCCTTATGGTTATTGATGAAGAAATTGTGGAAATGTATATGGATTTTCATAAGTGGTTTGTAACTCAAATGGAGAGGTAATACATTTCATGATTGTAATTTCATTTACATTTTGAGTGGCTGGCAAGTCTAATCATTTATCTCATTCTGTCTCCTTTAAATGTCAAAGAAAAATCTATTCCATGAGTGGCACTTCATTATTGAAAAAGAAAAATTTATTCCATGAGTGGCACTTCATTATTGAAAGTGAAGATTACTAAGTAACCATAACCTGATATCATGGGTGCCTTTAAAAAAAAATAAAAATAAAACTTGTTTACTTAAAAAAGATTGCATCTTTCATTCTTTACTATAAACACTTATATATATTTTGTCTTTTCTATATTAATATGGATTCTAATTTTTTTAATTTATATATCTATATGTGTATTCAAATTTCTAAAAAGTTTCAAATTTTTTAAGTTTACAAAGATTTACTCTCTTCTTTTCAAAAGATATAAAACAACCTCCAATTAAAAAGTCAAGGTAAAAGTTTATTATCAAAATAATGCAACGATTTTCAAATAAAATATTTATAATTTTAATATGTTTAAGATTTTATTTCTAATTGTTAATTTCTAGGCCTACTAGAGTTCAATACTAAGTGAGGTAATTTCGGTGCCATCTTTTCATTTTTCCCATGTTGGATGAGTTGGTGTCATCTAGAATGGGTGTTGTCCACAAATGATTTTGAAGATTTAAATACCCCTAAATTATAATTTCTTAACCAATAGTTAAAAATACTAACCCAAAAATGTTTCTAACAAATCAATTTATTTTTTTTGAATTCTAATTTCAGTATCTTTAAAATTCTTATCAGGAACATTAATGTGAAAAACATAACTTCAACGCCCATTTAAAAAAAAATACTAATTACTACTTAAAAGACAACTCTTGAAAATCCTATATTTACTAATAACGTTATTGAAAAAGGACGAGAAACCACTTTGTGGTTTGCATCGTGTTTCGTAAGCGTCAACGTAATGCATCAAAGTACTTAGTGCTCGTTAGATACTGACAAACTATGCACTTATGGCCCTTCTAAGCATAAAGTGCCACACTTTGTCTCCACTTTCTCTAAACATAAAATCAAATCTGCAGCACATTGTAAATGAGTGAATTGGGAATAAGAGCACAACTTTTATCCTTTGGTGTTTGACACGTATGATCCTCAGTGGGGATTCCATTTATTTTATTTGGTACCAAAGCATGCTAGCCAATCAAGTAACATCAGAGGCTACTTTATCAAAGAGCAGGCTTACTCTGCGACAACAGGCCATTTCAATTCTTTCTTGCTTGCATCATATTCCACTGACCACCACAACACCAGCTTTCTTCTGGTTGTGCAGGTTCAGTGCGTGAATATGGTCGTCATCATATTCCGCAGTCCTGCGTTATGCTGCATCAGCTGCGTCCGTCAATCTAAACTCGCCATCAACGGTGCATAATCGCTCACACTATATTGGAATACTATTTCACAGTGGTAATCAATTCATCGTATCCGCGGCTTAACTACTTTGATATTATTAATACCGTTGGAGCGCGTGGATACGGATCATTTGCAGCCAGGCTCTATGGCGGGAATGTGGGAGCGGTCAGTTCTGATCTCTGCAGGAATGACAGTGGGTGTAACGCACGCTATCGCTCAAGCCCAACAAATATGGCATAGTCCTCATTGGCTTATTCCAGATTTTACTGTTAAGACCATGTTTCAATAATTCCAGATTTCACGCCGAAGAAAAAGGAAATGATATGCGTATAACGATCTATTGAATTTGCAGATGAGATGCAGAAACCCTAAATTATGCAACAAGTTGGAGGCGACGATAGTGGTTACGGACCTCACACAGAAAAACCAAACAGATTTTGTTGTAACCGCAGCACATTCTCAAGCCTGGCACTAGAAGATAATGGCTCTCAGCTTCTAAAGGCCAGATAGATATCAAATATAAACGGTAAACCGAGCATTACCCTAATCAGCTTCTCACACATCCAGCCCTGGTCTAGGGTTGACATATAATTTATAACTCTAAACATACGTATCTGAACCTCATCGGGGACTGTGGACACGGTCCCTTGAGGGTACAAGCGCCAGAATATGGTGGTGATGGTGGACGAAAGTAACCAAGTTATCCTTACTATCTTGCTGTGCAGTTCTTATACGAAGGAGGCCAGACAGACATAGTCGCGTGGATCTTGAGCATGTAATTAGTCCATGTTCTTAATTTATGAAACTGCATTTAGAAAATTCATCAGCGAACATTGAATACATGTGTTAATAAACCGATGGTGATACGATAATTAATTGGTGATTTGTAATATTTTTGTAGGTGAGAACTTTGAGTTGCATTACATGAAGTGCAACCATGGCGCAGTTTGGGACATACAGAAGCCACCCGGGGGTGCTCTGCAGTTTGGATCTCTGGGGTGACAATGGGAAAAGGTTGTGGCCGAGAAAGTCTGTGCTTCACTCAGATTGGAAAGGTTGTAATTGATCATCGCATCTGTTGATTTTAGTTTGAATGCAACAGTAAATTAAGATTGCTTAGTTTCTAGTAAACCTACCAACGCCTCTATCTATAATCCATTTATCTTCACAGTTTTGTAGTTCTACATCAATTTATGATTTCTAAAATATGATGCATTTTTTTCTTTCAAACTTAATAACTCTAAACCATTGCTTGATTGGTCTGTAGTTTTGGGTTTCCTAGGTGCTGTCCATCCATCCTACAGACTTATGACACGTCCGATTGCATTCTACTCAGTTTGGCACGGTTTCTTATAGAGGTGATGACCAAAGCTTATCTAGTTTTTCAATTAATGTCAAACACAACTATCTCTCACCTAGGGTTTTTATCTTCTCAAAATTTAATGTAAAACTTTTACTAGATTTTCCTTATCGAGTGTTTTCCATCTTGTGGGCTGAGGATACATGTCTCATTGTATTGTAGTAATTTTTCATGCTTTCTAAAGGAGTGATATCTTATATTATTTTTCAATTAGTATTAAACACAAGTATCTATCTAACCTAGAGTTTTATAAAAGTTAAATATTTCAAAACACAAATTTAGAGTTTTATAAAAGTTAAATATTTCAAAACACAAATTTTCATAAGCAAGTTTTTGTAACCTATCTATTTTCATTCCCTTATTAAATATGTAATTAATTGAGGTAGTTATTGTTTTAATTTTGGTATGAATAATTAATTACAATGTTGTGATGATGTGGACATGATTATATTCTAAACATTATATTCTTTAGCTAATAAGAAAATGCCAATTGTTGATTAGGCAAGAGCACTTATATGGATCATGATACCATGAGAGGGGAATGGTGAGGGGGTATGAGGGGATTCAATATGTCTAAGGATTCCTTGCAACCCTTGCCAAATTATTTTGTGATGCTAAATTTTATTGTGACGAATTATCTTCAATTTAGCCTTTTTGATTTGACAAGATAATCATTGAATGTAGTTGGTGGAAGGACCACCTTCCATAATTATGAGTAATAGGCTGAGTACCTTGAAAACGATACTTGTGGGTCAAACTATCCTTTAAAATATTCACCCTTTTTCTTGGAAATTGTTTCATAACTTGAAGGGAAAGTTGCATGGGAAAAAGGAGGCCATTTGATTGGGGACAAAGTAGACTTGCATGTGGGGGTCCAAGAGAGAAGACTAGGTCATGTGCATGAATAAGGATCATGCACAAGAAAGCAACGATCTTTTGGTTCATAGACTGAGCAAAAAGAGAATTGGGATGTTGATAGGGTGACTATAAGTGAGAAAGCTAGTTGAAGGCCCCTGATTCACACCATAAATATGCTAAGCATATGGGTTGCAATTTGGCAATCTTCTAGGCATGTATGATGAGCACGAGGCAGGAGAGCCATCGAGGGAACTGTGTAGTAGTGAAGGGAATCAATCAAGTGTTATACAAGCTGTTAGAAAAACACTTGGAAATCATGGAATCCTAAAGTGAGTGAAGAATAAGTCCCTTGCTAAGAGCCTACTTGTGAGAAGTTTCCAAATGACCAAATAACCTCTAAGAGTTGCCTAAATTTTCACTTATGGTATCATGGTATGGCTAGGAGTTGGCCAGTTGTAGAAATACCACATGTAGCTATGCCTACAATTGGGTAGAAAATCACTCACCCTCGATTAGTTTGTTAGGAAGCCTCTAGATTTTAGATATGTTCTCATGTCTTGTTTTAAAGCGTACTTACAGTTCATGTATTTTATGATTTACACATGAAATTAGATGTATGGAGATGTTGCATGTGGTGAAATGTATGAGAGAGATATAATGAATCCAAGTTGTGGAAATTTTGTATGCACAGATGCAATGACATTCTATTTGCTAGTTTAGGATTTAAATTAGATTTCCTATTTATGTTGTTCATGGATTTCAATCTCAGACGAAGCCTTTTGTTTGATCCTAATTAAGGATTTTATTCTTTAAATCTTAAATGGTTTACCCTTAGATGAATTGATCCTTAGGAATTCCAAGTAAAAACCTTCAAGTGGCTATACTTTGTTCAAATAATTTACGTATAGCCTAATGTATTTGGTATGCATGCATTGGTTAAGGTGTATTAGTAGTCTTGAAATTCTTGAGAAAGGGATATTTGTGCAAGTGGAGTTGTTACCTATATTTTGTGGCTTATTTTATATTTGAATACATGATTACAACCTTATAGCATTGTTGTCTTGTATGGAAATAGTGCACTACCCTGCTTTTTCCATTCTTAATGTCATGGATGCTAAGTTCTTAATGGTTAAGAGTGAATATTTTAGAGGACTAAAATCATCCTCTGAATTCACCTTTAAATCACTTAATGAATGTGAGCCTTGTTGGCACACTTACTTATACTGATAAGGGGGGTGAATCAATATAAGACTACTTTTTCTTTTCTTATAAATTTATTATGTTACCAACCATAAGCAGTTAACAATGAATATATATAAGCATACAATCCATAGTACACGAAGATTTAACGTGGAAACCCAAATGGGAGAAAAACACAAAACATATCTTTATAAAGTCATGTAGGCACCAACCTACTGTTACAATATTTGCAGGAATCAACTTGCAGGAGACACCAATCTCCTTAGTTGAGCACCAACTCAACAATGCCTGTAGACACTAACCAACAACTGCAATATTTTGCAGGAACCAACCTATAGGAGACTCCAATCCCCTAACAGTTGGTGTAGGAACCAACCTACTCGAGACACCAATCTCCTCAAATTGTCAAATATACCAAAACATCTCTTTGCTTCAAACCTTCACCTACATAATTGTGTTTCTCTGTCTTTGATGTCACAATAGTATGTACTAGGTCACAGTTTGCATGCCTTCACATGATCCTTTGACCTTGCACCTCCCAACCACCCTTAGAAATCTACATTTCACTTTATTTCATTTAAACATACCTCAAAGCCTCATATTCTCTTCAACAACTTGAATGCTCTTCCACTCTCAATTATGCAATCTCAGAACTATGCACTCACTCACTTCAACACGATCAAGGCATCATTATTTATATCGATTCCATCTCTCCAAGAGTTTGTCTACATACAAAAGAAATCATTCTCATGAGGTCGGCTCTAAATATCTTTGAATTTTCAAATTGGTCTCCAACAAATTAATTTAGACCGGTCCCAATTTTATTCCTTGTTTCTTGTGTGATCCATTCACTGGACATAATGCAAATCTCAACACTCAGTAGTCGTCGAATGATTCAAGTATTTGATATCAATTGTCGATCTAAGAGGTTGATTTGTTCATCGGGCATCGGGACCACTAGGGTTTGGACTCACTAAGGATCCAAACACACCGCTTTAACCTTGATTTTTTAGCCACTATCGGATCAAACTACTCAATCAAATATCAACCATTGATCTACTCAATGCCCACCAAAACACGCAACATGAACCTCATCTCTCAACAAATATCTGATCATTCCTTGGATAAAATATCGATGATCGATATGTAGTTCTCTTAATATTGGGACCATTGGGCCTACTAGACCCCTGACCCACTAGCCCCGTGGGCCTTTAACTTTTCACCTCAATGGTTTTCCCCTGATCCGGTATGATGACTTGGTCTCCACGTGGGCCCCTTCCACATGTACTGGATGGCATGCCACAAATATGTGATTGTTGATGCCATGACATCCTCCAGCCCTATTTAAACACCATTCTAACTTGGCATAAGCACGTGGATCGACAAGTGGCACCGTTGTGGATGCTTTCGTAGCTTCTACATGATTGTTTTCATCATTCTAATGTGGCCATCGACCTACCATCCCACTAGGCACTCAAGACTTCACCACTAAGATTTCACTTTGATCTCTCGATATTCGATATGTTGGGCCCCACCATCAGGGTATCAGACCACCGAGCTCCTCAACACTTCACCTTCACCCTTCTTCCCACTCTGGTATGGAACCTTGACATGTTGTATTCCGTCCATTGGCCCATTGGGATAGCATCCCATCAAGCCCTCAAAAGTTTAACATTGTGCGCTCAAGCAATGTTCCCCAATCCCATATACGATATGACGTGGTTGCTACATGGTGCTTCCATGGCCTCCATGTGGCTCTAACATGGAATTTAAGGTGGCATCACATCTGTCTCACCTGATAATCAGCCCACCGAGCTCACCGACCTACTATCTCCTCAAGACCTTCAACACTACATTGATATCTACTAGGGAACCATATTATCAGGCCACCGAGGTATCATCCCACTAGCCCATTGGGGCACCAGGCTATCAGGAACTTTAACAATGTGATTTCAACTTCGATCTGGTATTTTGGTATCCTATATAATGAGGTATTGATTCTTTGATCTTGGATGTTGATATCCAATGATCAACAATTAGGATATAACTGACTCTGGTTTCATAGTTCTCCACAACAAACTTTATCACCACGTGCAGGGTTCCATGACTTTCTCTTTTTCATTCAAACTATGTAGTACATCCTTTACAATATAAACCAATTAAAAAAAAATTCCCTATGCATGTGGGATATATCAATTTCATGGTAATTCTTCTATTGTGCCCTCATACTTCAACTCCAACTCCCTTATTGGGCTTCTTGTTGTTCATGATTTCCCTTGCACCATCGATCCTTCAACAAACCATGATTTTTTAGACACAAGGCTTGCACCTCCTCGATCTTGTTTCTTTATTTGCAGGGTCTTCTCATTCAACATCCAATCATACTTGTGTACTACCAAATTCACTTGGATTGACTGTTCACTTTCTTTCTTCCTTCATTCTCTTCTTCCTATGTTTGGTTTGGTTTGAAGTATGGATGCTTCCTTTGTTTTCCTGGTTTTGATAGTCTCCCCCTATATTTGACATCAATGAAAACAATTTCCAAAAATCCTATGTGGGGAAGACCTGAGGGTGGTATTGGTTGTGAGTTGTAGCATGAATACTATAACTTAGTAATGGAATTGGTTGGGTGACTATGTGGAGATGAATAAATTTGTAAGTTTGGTAGTAGAAGATGCGATTACAAAGAAAAATATTCTAGGGTCTTTATACCTTGGTACCCAGACCAATTTTCATAGAACTTAGATATTGATATATGTATATATTTGTACATATGAGTATGTACATCTACACCTACAATTCATAGATTTAATGTCTAGAAATCTTTGGAAAATAAGCCACTTATTTTGAGTACAAGGCATCTATCATGGGCCAAATGTGTTATTTTATCGATTGAAGAGTGTTAATTTGAAGAGGTGAGGTTCCTGAATACCTAAAATAATCCAAGAGACGACCTCAATAGAGTTCCTTACTTTTGAAAAAAACTTGGCAGAATACTTGGAATGTTTCTAATGACAAAAACTCAGTTATTTAGTGTATTGCATGAAAAGAATTTTCATGTGATACAACTTGTATGAAATGGAAATAATTTTCATGCCCTATAGTCTATATTTTCATGAAATGGAAATAATTTCCATGCGATCACGTAATACAGATAGAGGAAAAAATATCTTAGTGTATCACATGAAGAAAAAATTTCATTCAATGCAGTGCATCGCATGAAGTTTTTCTTGATGCGATACACCACATGGAAGGAAATTTTTGCTCGATCCAGTGAAGAAAGGAAGACTTTTTTGCAGAAAAGATTCTTAACCTACGACATAGAACACAAGGAAGAAAATTTGAAATGCGATACAATGATGGAACAAAGTTCTTCAGTGATGTGATAGATCATGTCCTAAGATTGAAAAAGTTTGAGAGATATGATAAGGGAGGCATGTTGCGACAAGGAAAGTTTTCACCCATGTGACATGTCACAATCGAATTGTTTATGGGTGTGAAATGTCACCAAGTAGAAAGTTTTCTAAGGTGTGAAAATGAGGGAGGATAAAGGAAACATGAAGGGAAGAAAGGAAGAAAAGAAAGGGAAAAGGAGAAGGTAGAGACAAGGACTTATCGCGGGAGGAAATATTTTTCGAAGTGTGACGTTATTGGAACCCAAAGTTTTGGGTTTCGTTTTGTGCATGCACACAAATGAAGTTGTGCACGCTCATTCCATAGTTTTTCATGGACCAAAGGAAATGCATGAAGAATAACATAGTGTGCACATCGGATGGGGTTTTGTTAGCAATGCACCTAGTAGAAATACTACCAAGGGTGTGTTGTTCTGATTTTTATCAGTTGCATCAGAAACCACAAAGATGCCCACCAGAATCAAGAAAGGAATCATCGGGTAATATCCTGGAATAATAATTTCCCATGGGATATGAAGACGTAGGATGGCCAGAATATGAGATGGTCAGGGAGTTAATATTTCCCCTGATCCAAAGAATCTACATGGAGCGTTGGTAGGCACCAAAACCATGTGTGGCAGTTGGATCAGAAAATCAAGTGGAGAAAAGAAGATAGAGACAACGATCCCCAACAATAGAAGATATAAAGGAGAAATATAATCTTAGAAATTGAGTTATCTCATGAGATAATCAGTTAGAGAGTTTTGAGTCACCTTAGCTATCACTATTGAGCTCACTCTGAGCCTATTGTAATCTTGTGATGTTTTGAATATATTGTTGTTTCTTTGTTCTGTCTGAATCCTAATGCTAGGCACATGGCACATTATGTTGTATTCCCATTTTTTTATATAGTAAATATATGAAGTTCTATGGTTGTCCTAAGAAATTTTTCAATGCAATGTATGTCTATGATGTGATGGAATGCTTCCAGTAATAAAGATATGGAAGTTCTTATCTATTTTGTGTCTGTTATGAATGAGCCGAATATGTGTGTGTGTAGTTTTAGTTCTTAGCTCTTAATAGGTTATCATATCTAAGTTACATGGATTCCAATTGCAATAATGTTTATTATGTTTAATCCTTCATCCCTGACACAAGACCTTATGGTCTATGTGATACTCTCTACATATCGGGTGAGACCTTCCCCGACCTTGGTTGGGGATTGTGTTGGCCCTTGACCACATTTTGAGTATTCTTGGTCATGTTTGACCGGATTTTGGGACCTCGACAGGTTGTCGAAGGTGGAGCGCAAGATGAAGCGGAGATCGCGGGATCTTGGCCCCTTTGAGGCTCCTTTTTGGGATTTGGAATTATGTAATGGGTATGGGAATTTCGGCCCATGGGTTCACACATGCTTAGGCCTATTTTGTATGTATAAATAGATGTTAAGGCAATGTAGTGAACAACAAATGGTGGAGTGCTAGAGTTGGATATATTTGATCAAGAGTTGTAATTTCTTTGGTGCATACTATGCGAGACTTGCAAAGCTAAGTGCAAGTCATTGTAAGAGACTGTAGAAGGTTGCGTGCTTAGATATACTTAGGGAAGGAGGATTAGTGAGGTGTGTAGATATCCTATCCTCTATGGAGTAGGGTTTTTTAGTCTATGTGCATGTAACATATTGAAGAATCTAATAAAGAAGACAAAGAGTTGGTGGGTGTAGCCCCAGGGTGGGGGTGAACCATGTACATGTTGTGCTGCTCTTCTTTGTGCAATGTGTTGATGTGCTTAGTGATTTAATATAGATGAATGATCTGTCGATGCTTAGTGCTTAATATTATGGATGAATGTTACATCTGACTTATATACATGTGCTTAGTGTTGAATCTATTAATATCTAATATGTTTCTTCATGCTAAGTGTTGTTAGATGCTAGATCTGGTTGAATATTGTGTTGTACTGTAATTAGGGTTTAAGTGCGATGTAACTAAGAACTAAATATTGATAAATATAACTGTTGAGTGCTCTTTTAAGTGATTAGAATCACATATCTATGTCCCAACTAAGGTTGCAGACACTGAAGTCCTGCAACCACCCCTTCCTCTACCTCAGGTGATACTTCATCTACTTCGTAGGTGTTGTCGAAAGGGCTGGTAGTTAGGGTTTTGTTGGTGCATTTTTGTAGCATTGAACCCTGGGTATGCCCCTATGCCAACAAATGGTTACATTGTTGGAACCTGAAACTGTGATTGCTGGGAACTAAGGAAAAAGAAGCTGTGTGCAAAGACCTGACTTGAAATTGTGAAAGCTCTGCGCATATATTTGTCGCTCTAATGCGCAGTATTCTACTTGATTTGTGAAGCTTTGTGCTAAAAAAAGAAGTCTGATCTAAAGAAAAGAGGTAAGATCTGAACGCTTTGTGCTCTGATAAAGGTAAGAATAGTGAAAATTTTTAGGATCTGGAAGCTTTGTAATCTACTGAAGATAAGATTAGTGGAAATTTTTGTTTCTAAAGTATGGATCTAGGTATGTTTGATAAGATTTATCGTAGCTTGAAAACTAGGGAACTGATAGAAGAAATAAGATTTGATATGAGTAGATCTGATAAGAATATTGAAAGATATGTTATACCTATGCATAGAAAAAAAAATTGGACTAACAAATGGATGCAGGATCCTAGAAAGAATTTTTTGCAGGTTAGATACCATGATCCTAGTGTGCAGTACATGAAAGGTTGGGGATCATTTAAGAGAAAGAGAGGATTAACCCTTTGTGATAGTTGCAGAAGACCGATACATCTGGCTAAGGAATTCCCTAGAAAGAGACCTAGTTGCCTCTGTTGCAAGGCTATGGACCATGAAGTATTGGATTTCCCTAGAATGATTTCTAAGGTTGAAAGAATGAATATGAACCAAAAAAACCCTAACGAGGATACAAAAACTGAGATTATGACAGAACCCCATAAAGGATCATAGAAAGTATTACTACAAATGCAAGGAACCCTAAATGACCACCGACATGTCATCTTATCCATGATCTTTAAAGAAAAAGAGTACATTGAAGCAAGAATAGGAGACTTTGACATTGACTGTGTTTGGGATGAGAAAACATAGGTGAATATCATGACAGAAAGAACTTGGGAAATTTTAGGAAAGCCTGCTATGACTCCGTCAATTGGAAGAATAGGATTATTCAGAGGAAATATGATAACCCTATGTGGAAGACTTACCCAGATATCAATGAGTGACAATGGAACTTCGACAGAGGAAGAATCTGAGGTTGTTAAATTTATTGAGAATGACTCTCCATTTGCTATGTTATTAGGAAAACTATGGATTGGAAAAGATCAAGCCAGAAGAAAAGAAGAAGAAATCCTAGAGAAGAAGAAGCAAGAGTTAAAAGATTTCATGACTAGGAGAATTGCACACTTGATTGAAGAGTAGGAGAACCAGGCAAAGCTATTTCAAACCAGAGATTTGGATGTTGAAGTTGGAAGAACATTAGAACACCCACAAAAGACTGAAGTACCTATTCTAGGTATAGATGAAGTATTGCCCTTGATTTCTAGGAAGGAACCTCAACAACACGAAGTTACTCTACCGAAAGAAGATAAGAATCAGAATGGAAAAAGGAATTCTGAGACGAAGCTCACTGGAAAGAAGGCTAGAAAACTAAGTAAGAAGAGAGTTAAGATTGAAAAGTTATAGAAGGTTCCCAAGGGAACTTCGCAGAAGGAAAACATTCAAAATTGGAGCTTCGTTAGAATATCATAACAGCGTCACATGGAACTTCCCCATGGAAAAGCAATATAGACGTTATAATAGGATAATTGTTCGACAGACGACCCAAACGGGTAGAAAGGCATTTATGATCAGAATGTTGCCACCAGACCATTGGTACCGCACCACAATGGAAAGAACTGAGTTAATGAAGGTTTCTCACACATTGCAAGAGATCCATTGCCGAGTTATCTATTTATCCCATCATGCCACACAACGAGAACACTTTTTCCAGTCGTGACTATAAAATCTCGTAGCATAGTTGATTTCGCACAGTGACCACCGCGTTAGTGCCATCTATCCCATTGTAACACCCTGTTTCCCCCAACTTGTAAATATAACTTGACTGGCCAAGAACTATGGAAAACTCATAAATGTGGATATGTGATGTAAATGGACCTTGAGGAAGAGGTCAATGAATGTGAATAACATTCTGAATTTATTGCAGGACTGTTGATGAGGGGATGTGCAGAAAAAGTGACCAAGATGGAGGTGGAAGGCACCTGAAAAGGTGGCGTTAACTTCCACCAAGAATTTAATACTGTATTTGGACTCCACTGACCCGGAGAACCAAAAGAGGCTCGCTGGCCTTGAAAATTAATGTCTCACAGACTGGTAGGGGGATGGCTTGATGAGGGATGGGATGGTGAATCGCCCATCCGTAGAACCATCAGGCCTGATCAATGCGAGGGAAATTGCGCAACACGCAACCTCGTGAGAGGATAAGGCATATGGAAGAGGCGATTGAGGGGGACACGAGGGGAACTCTGGCATTACACAGAGTGAGTGATAGTAGAGAGGGAGGATTGCAACCTTCGCTCCTGGTCACTGGCAGACAGAGAGACGTAGTCTCAGAGCATCGTGTTATTAGCTCGGGGGTGGCTAGTGGTAAATCCATTGGGAGTCATTGAGCCTACGGTTGGGTGGAAATGAGCACCCCTCTCAGCAGTTGCTCCCACTTCTGAAGTTACTTATGATAAGTGTTTTGTTCATATTGCATCTTGAAATTTATATGCTGACATATATGCTCATAAACTGTGAATGATCTCATTATAAGAACGTCTGTATGGTGCTATGATCAGTAATAGTAGTTTTATATTTGTATGAAAAGACTATGTATGGCTTATGTCCTCATGAATCGTTATTTATATGCGTACTGATCTAATTTAGACTTCACGTCTGGTTCTCGAGAGAACGATACCCTTACCTACCCCAGACAATACCCTGGGTAAATCTCCCCATAGAGATACCCTCCTTGAAAATTCCATGAAGAACTGGGGAGGAGAAGATGAAGGTGTAATACCTTAGTAAACCTGCACGAGGAGGAACGCTCCTCTTGAAAACCCAAGGTGACTGCATAAGGGCGAAGTATCGAACCGACGGACGAGATCCCGTCGGGAGATCTGTGGTCACTCACCACTGTTAGATTGGTAGGAAAAGGTAGGGATTTTAATGGCCTTACCCCTTTGTCCTCTATGTCTTCGTGGGCAACGAAGAATTCTGGATCGTAGATCCCCAAGGTCCATGAGAATATCTGGACCGTTGATTTTTCCACGTCCAGGGAGTCATGGAAGAATGCCTGGGTAGGAGTTGATCTGAGCCATCAGATCTAGACTAGAAAACCCAACAGTCGTTGGATCTGTTCGGACTTACCCGAGGGGTAAGACCCTAGTGTATAAGGGTGAAAAACCCTAGGATAAATCTGAGTCGTCTGATCGATGGAGGCCACGTGTCACGAGATCTCCCATTTCAGGAAATTGGGAATCACGAGATCGGGAGTCCTGGTAACAAGAGATCGGGGATGTCTAAGGTGAAAACCCCGAAATAATCTGAGCCATCCGTTCAGAGGGACAGGTGTCAAAAATATGACGAGAGTCGGAAAATCAGGAAATCGGCATTTATGAGGTCGAAGGAAACGGGACATCAAAAGTCTCGAAATCTCGAGAGAATCAGGACCGTCCATCCTAGAGGATGCGTGGCCGAGTTCGAAGTGATCAGGAAATCGGGGATTCTGTTGACAAGAGGTTTGGTGCATTTCGACACGCGAAACCCCGAACCCCGATATGAGATAAGACGCGGTCACAGGTTAGCGGTCATATGAGCCAAGACCTCTAGCCAGGAGGGCTATCATGGAAAAAGGTGCGTCGGAATCCAGAGAATCGCAAGTCCTGAGGGCATGAGTATTTCGACAATGAAATACCTGAAATCCTGATGGGAGTTATAGCCGAGGTCCTATAAGAGAAGTCATATGGGCCAGAAGGCGTGGCCATGAGGGACTAAGGATGGAAGAGAGCTTATCGAAGATTCGAGGGCTCTGTGGTTGAGAGTCCAGATTTTCGGAACGGTAAACCCCAATGAATGGAAGAGATTCTTTCGGAGGATCTCAAGGTCTGTAATTACCGTTAGATGTGGAAAACATGACGTTAACTTAAGCCAGGATGTGAATATGCCTTAGGATAAGCGGCGAGCAGATCTGGATGGCTAGATTCCACCCGTCCAGATCTATGGCTGAGGATGCATTCCGGAGACCCTTTCCATTCTACCTTTAATGGGG
>ML790119.1:462754-488377 GCA_009831015.1 Picea engelmannii | reverse complement strand
CCTAACATAACTAGAATCGTCTTTAACCTCCAAGAAAAAATAATTCTATATCTACCCCAAGACCTATCAACCAAACATCAAAACATAGACAATTGAGTGGCTTATAGTAGAGCATTGTCCTTGTATTCACATTCCCACAAGGATCCTTGTAGCATGATGGCTTATTTTGACAACATATCGTATTTTTTATTAAAATCCATGCAGATATGGAAAAATGAGGCCTCCTGTAAAATAGATTTTTTCTCCAAGCATAGTGCCATGATTGGCTCCAAGACCAAATATGTAATATTAAATTTTCCATTATCCCAATCCATCAACAACTTAAAATCTCCAAGAACTTGCAAACATCTAATATTTTTTTCAAGTGCCACTTTCATCAACATCTAGAGGGTGTAGAATTCAACCATGTTATTTCCTCCCAATCCTTCTCCATATTTTAAGGAGAAGAAGTGGTAATGATCCAAAAAGAGTTATATGACTCCATCGACCCCACACATTTTTGGAGAGCCTTGATAAGCTCCATCAAAGAAGTCCCAAGGCTTTGTGAAATCAATATGGGGCTCATGAAATACCCTTTGGGATTTAATATTAATATTAATATTAATATTAATATCAAAATTGATGCCCAAAATATATATATTTTTTTTCTAAATAAATTTTGGTCGTCGCATATCCGACGACAACTTTTATTGATGTGACGGTTTTTCTATATAGAAATCAGAAAGTTGTCGTCGAATAGGCGACGACAACTTTTATCGATGTGATGGTTTTGCTATATAAACATCGAAAAGTTGTCGTCGAATAGGCGACGACAACTTTTATCGATGCGGCGGTTTTTCTATATAAACATCGAATAGTTGTCATTGCCTATTCGACGACAAATTTTATCGATGCGATGGTTTTTCGATATAAACATCGAATATTGGTCATCAAATAGGTGAGAAAAACTTCTTTTGATGCATCAGTTTAACTACATAAAAACCAAAAAGTTGTCGTCGAATAGGCGACGACAACTTCTATTGATGCGTCGGTTTAACTATAAAAGTTGTTGTCGCAATTTAGACGAAAATTTGGTTTAAGATTGTTTGTTTATATCGTCGCTTATGCGATGTTGGATCACGTTCATCGCAAATACCATGTCACCTAAACCGACATTTCAGAAACCCCAAATTCATCGCCATATCAATGACATAACGTCGCATAAGCATTGAAACAATCGTTGCAAAATGGGCCAAATATGCTAGTGGTTGTTCTTGTTTTTCCATCGATGCACACTCTAATATTTCCATCAATAACAAGCACACTCTACCTATAAACATGCCAACATACTTACCTTTAAATGTGGATTAGTATATGAATCTCTATAGGCCAAATACACACATTTCCTTTACATTGCCTTTTTTTTTTCATATATAGAGGAATAATGTCACCATAAAGGTTTTTGGCTTAAGTCATTTTAAATTATTATGGAAATAATTTATGCCAAAACCATAAGGTGCAAGGGATATTGTTTTACTCTACTCCTTTTTCCTTACCACTTTGTATTAAGCCCATATGCAAGTGAGCATTTTGCTGCACCACGTCAACAACATGATGGTACCTAAAGTATGTGGAAGTTTATATTAATTATTGATAAAGAATTAAACTGTTACAGGACCGGCTAGATTGAATTCTTGAATTCGATGCCATTATTTGGGTCAATAAGCATGTACTTATAAACTTCCACAAGACAATCAAAGAAGCAGGAATAATGGAGGGAATCCATATTCAGTCAAATTGTTTTTTGTTAAGAGGAAGTCCAATGGCACATTTTGAAATCTCATATACATCAAACAAGTTTGAAGATCGAAGGAAAACTTAGATAAACTCTTATCATCTTCGTGTTGTTATGAGAAGACAATCACCTCACCACCTTGGTTACTCTCATGTCGAATATATCAGACAAAATCGCTTACCTGAAATATTGGTGCAAATTCAACGTTGTAATATATGAGTCTCCAGGACAAGAAATCATTTTACCAGGATTGCAATAATCATTCAATTTTTCATGACAAGGAATAAAGGTTAATCATGAAATGGTAGAAATGATCGAGTATTTTGTTTTTAAACACGGTGCATCAAAGCAAAGAGAAAGCATGGAAAGTCGGTTCTCGCCATGTTCTATTTTTTATTCTCCAAATATACAGATGTCGAGGTATATGGAAGGAAACATAGGTGGTTCTTGAGCTTGATGGCCATATGTTGCATTGTGCATAGTCAAAATAGAACCACACTTATGATTTCCATTGTTCAGGTTGTGTAAATGATCAAATGGGCTTGATAGGTGGAAAATTAACATATGTCAAACATTTTCGACACCTCATTTCTGAAATGGATAACGCAGTTGGTCTCATACGGATATTTCAATCAGGAGTTAGAATCTAGAGATTGCCAAGTCACTGGAATTTATTCATTTAAATGATAACACAAGCTCAAGATGATCATAAATATCGCATAATTGTGTATCACAAAAGGAAGTGTGCAAAGATCTCCAACATCAAAGGTTCAGTCACCAATTAGGTTTCCTTTGAAAAATATTGGTTTGAGACCTGAGCTTACTCCCATATTCAAGTAGTTTACTATATAAATAAATTCCTGTTGGACATGATATTGTGTACATGTCCATCCAAAAAATATTAATAAACAAGAAACAAGCTATTAAACAAGAAACAAGCATCTAGTCAAGGGAGGGAATGTTTTTTTGGAGAGGGAGTTTGGTAAAGCATCGAACGTATGAGGTAAGGAAGAGATTTGTTGGTTCTCATAAGGTTTTCATCTTGTGCTATAACCACCATTCCTCCATTACATTTTGTCTTAGCTTTCTTCTTTGTTTCAACCTTGGTATTTTTATTGTAGCTTTGTTCTAGAATGGCTAAAGGCTAAATACCTGGCCCAAGTCTACGTAGAGATTTGTAAATTCCAAAAGTCCAAGAATTGTATGGTGAACATTTTTAATTAAATATCAAAGTCCTTTATTCTCTAAAATTGTTTCTTTATTTTTTTTCTTTTAAATCTCATCCTTCTTCATCATTTCCTTGATTCAACATCTAAAATTAAAAAATAAAAATAAAGTAAAATAAACTAATGGATCTATTATTGTTGTAAAGTTGTGTATACAAGTCCGTTCATTTTGTTTATATTAGTCATATTTAGTTTTAATAGGTAAAACCTTTTGTTTATCAATTTTATTTGTTTTAGTATTCTTATTATTTATTACATTCTAACTTTTAAAGAAAATTAAAAATGTCATTTCCCCACAATGTTACTCTAATTTATTTTTGTAGTCTTCAAAACTAATTTCTTGTTTAATAAAATTTTCTTTTAATTGAATCACTTTAGCACTAACATAATTATATTAAATTTTGTTAGTTTTTTTTAGATGTTTTCTTACAAAATAAATACAAAATTATTATCAATTTATTGTTTTTATTGTACATTTCCTTTAGTTGTTTAATTTCTTTTAAGATTTAATTTTTCTTTTTCAATTTTAGGAAATCATACATAAAAGCGTAAAAATCAAATATTTTTAAAAAGAAAATACAAAGAAAAGGGATTTCATGCTTGGACCTTAGGTTAGAGGAGATTTAGCATGGAGTTCAATTTGTTTTCTTGTTGGGGCTCTAAACCTAGGGTGATATTCCTGTCTCTTTCAGCTTACCCCCACGGGAGGTCAAGATTTGTTGTAATTTAAGTTTATATGTGATTATTGTTTCTCAGCTAATGAATGTTTGATGAATGGTTAAATAAAGTAAAAATATTTTATATTGATCCATCCCCCCTCTCAGTATAATCATAAGTTCAACAAGAAGAACTGGAATATTGGGAAGTAAAGATTTGAGTTCTTCAAGGCCACTTTCAAGTCTCCATCTAGAAGAGATTTTTCTTGTTTTTGATCCATGCTGAAGGTTTTGAAGAATTTAGAAAATGATCTTTGAATCACCTCCTACAACAATATTGGTGTATCCCTATTGAATATCTATACGTGGACCAAATACAAGTGCATATAATTATATTGATTTGTTAGTTTCATTTCCGACATACCATGTCAAGAATATGAGTGGAGGCCCCTTATCATCTCTAAATTCCCCACCAAAACCTAATAGACCAAGGTTGCCCTTGGATGCACAGTCAAATTTCAAATTAATGAAGTTGTCTTGGGGAGGAGTCCATGATTGAGATAGAAGAATGAAATATTATTGTGGAATTTTATTGTAGACAAAGTCAGATTTTGACGAAGGAATGTGTAATTCTATAAAAGACCTTTCCAACAGGCTGTCACACGCTTAAAATGAAGGTTGTATGAAAAAGTTACAACCCTGGGAATTTGAGGTACTAAATTACACCAATTTACCCATAGGGCCCACATGACTTTTGGTGTTTCATCTTCTAGGGTTACATTTTTGGATGTCTATGGTTTTGGCATTCATGAGTAATATAAAAAATGCCTCTAGAGCCTCATTGTAATCCATTATTCCCAGAAGAATGTTGAAATTACTAAGACAACTGAGCGGGGGGGGGTGAATCAGTTGTTACTATGCTTAAACAATATTAAGTCTATTAAACCATTTTTAATCTTTCATCAAGTGACCATCAATATTATACATCATATGAACAACATAAATAATGAGCATCAATCACACATAAAATATACACATAGACATATTTTCACGAGGAAACCCATAAAGGGAGAAAACATCTTCTTCTTCAAAATGATAGGCAGTCTTTTAAGTTCTATACATCATCTATGTTTGAGCACCAACTCAAAGTTAGGCTACTACCTCTATTTTACAAGATCCAACTTGTTTGAGAGCACCAACTCTCTAGTTTCTCTAGCACCCACTAGAAGGAAGCACCAACTCCCTGAGTGTTCCAACACCGACTGGATGGAAGCACCTACTTACACTTATATAAGCACCAACTTGCATATTGAAAACTCTGTGTTTACCCAAGCACCACTCTGCCACCCTGTTTTCTAGCCACAACTAGATGGAAGCTACAACTCCCAATATTCAAGCACCAACTCGAATATCAGAGGACCACAGTTCTCCGTAGCACCACCCTACCTCCCTGATTATAAATGATTGAATAACCAACGACACAGATAAATCGATTCTTACCACTTCTTCTTTGTTCTGTAAATATGGTCTGCTTCTAAATATTCTGCTATTCTTCTCTTCCTCTGTCTGTTCTACAATTCTTCTCTTCCTCTGTCTGATCTAAAATTCATCTCTGCTTCAAGCTGTTCTGCAATTCTGCTCTGCTTCAATCTATTTTTCTATTCTGATCTTTCTTCTGTCTGTTCAACAACTGTTACTCATCTATGAGTTGGTGGATAGATTTTGCAATATGGCACACTTCATTCCATGTCAGAAGACCAGTGACACAACTCACATTACGAATCTGTTTTTCAAAGAAGTCATTCGACTTCACGGCTTACCAAGGAGCATAGTTTTGGATCGAGACACCAAGTTCATAGGACACTTTTGGAGGTCCTTATGGAAGAATATGGGAACTAACTTGTCGTTTAGTTCATCTTATCATCCTTAGACGGATGGACAAACAGAAGTGGTAAACAGAAGTCTGGGAGACTTGTTGAGAATCCTGGTGACAAAACACCACAGCCAGTGGGACAATATATTACCACAGGTGGAATTTGCTTATAACGACTCAGTTAACAGAAGCACAAGGCAGAGTCCATTTCAGATTATCTATGGCATGCAGCTAAGAGGAATTTCTGAGTTGAGGGATTCAGAACAGATTTCGATTAGGAGCGCTAGTGCAAAATATTTCACAGAGGAGATGAAGGAACTTCACAGCCAGGTGAAGGAGAGATTGTAGAATTCAAGCCAAAAATATAAGCGGAGAGCAGATCAACATAGGAGACAACTTCAATTTGAGGTTGGTGATTTGATTCTAGAACATTTTAGAAAGGAAAGGTTCCCGAGAGGAACATATAATAAACTAAATATGAAGAAAATCAGACCATGTAAGGTCTTGAAGAAATTTGGGGCAAATGCTTACGAGATTGAATTACCCGATGGGATCGGAATTTCTTCGATATTCAATATCTCATATTTGTACCCACATAAATCTAAGGAAGCAGGGACAAGAAATGAACAGCCAGTAGTCCAATGGAAAAAGCAGATGCCAGTTGCAGAAAAGCCACAGATGGAGCGCATACTGGACAAAAGAGTGAGCAAGAAGACCAGACGGAAACAATACTTTGAATATATGGTCAAGTGGAAAGGCCATCCAATTGAAGATGCCAGCTGGGAGAATGAAGCAGAGATCCAAAGGCATGGACACATCGTACATGAGCTCATGGAAAGGAGCCCATGAAAAATTTCAAGCAAGGGAGTATGATGCAGGAGCATCTCAAGCGAGCCAGCGCGGAGACAACGGACAGCTGGACAAGTGCCCAACAAAAATTTTGAAATTGTCTTGAAGTTAATGCGTCAATCTTAAATGAGATAATTAAGAAGGAGCACACTTGTATAATGTAAACATACCTTGAGCGATCCTCTCTCGTCCTTAGAAGGTAGAAGGCATTTATAGTAGTTAATGAAGGTAGATAGAATTGAATGTTAGATTAGATAGTTTTAGAGTGCAAGAGGGAAACATGATATAGACACCCTCATTGTGTATTGTAACATAGAAGAGAACAGAGAGAATAGAGCATAGAGAGGAGAAGCAGAGAGCTATGTAGAAGAACTCCATGTACAGAAGTTATGGATTAATACAAAGAAGGCTTTGATTCAGACTCATGGTGTTCAAATATTCTCTGTATATGCATTTTTTACTGTTATGCTCATGATTTTTTTACTCTTTCTGTCATGCAATTGCTTTTATGCTATGTATGAATTATTTCTTGTTGAATGTTGGAAATCTAAGACAGAGAGAGAGAGTAAGAGGAATGAGTTTCAATTGTTTCTCTATCTGAGCAAGAGTTTCTGCAAGGAGTGCAGTTGAATTGTCCGCAAGGAGTGCATTGACAAAGGGTTCATAGGTTTGTCTCTGAAAGATCAGATAAGGTAGCCTTTGTTCTCATTCCCTCAGAAGTGCAGTTCGACACAGGAGTCGTGCAAGGTGTGCGCAGGCCAAATAGAGCTTCAGGTTTCATAACCTGAATGACTTGTCGAGAGACTGCTGCTGCAGGTGTGCGCAAAGTCGAAGGAAGTTCAACATTTGAAGGTGCTTGAAGGTCTACCGCAAGGAGTGCGAGCAAGAGTTTTCTGAAAGACTTAGAGTTGGGGAAAGCTTAGAAAGGATAAAGTCTTCAAAACCTTCGAAGGAAGCACAAGAAGCTTGTGCACTGAAAATAGTGAGAAAGCGTTGCAAGTTGGGTCACAGGTGATTGAGTACCGTTGGAAACCACTTTGGTAAGAAGTTGCAGACGTCCTTGAAAGAGGAAGGAACGGGCGATCTGAATTCTTTGCAGAGAATTCGCGAAGTCCCGTGAGCTTTTAGATCTCACGGAGGAGCAGGGGAGTTATGACGAGTATTCCCAAAGGTTCTAATCTCAGGAGGAGTAGAGTCGTAGATCCAAGCCACAGGAGCCGTAGAATTTACCTGTGGATTTCCATTTCGGGTTTTCGGATATTGAAGTCTCGAAATTTATGCAACAGGACTTGCAAAATCATGAAACGCGAAGTCTCGAAGGGATGAAAGGATTTGGTGGGCAATAAAATCAGCAGGGTAGACAGGCGGCACACTATCGATCCGAAAGTCAAACTCCGTTGGCCATTTCGGGGTTTTGTGGGGTGAAGTCCTGAATTCCTTGCATTAGGATTCGCGATATCGCGAAGTCTAAAGTCCTGATGGAGTGAAAGGCCGTTGAAAGGTCAAAGCTTGCGAGCGCATCGGAGTTTTGGCAAATCGGGTTTCGGGAGTCAAGGAAATGAGTTGCTCAACATCGTTACCACCGAAATCACGATAAGGAGAAATATGGAATAGGGAGAGAAAGGGTCAACATTGATTGTTTTCAGGTTTTGGATCTTGAGAGACAAGATGCTTGACCACTGGATTTGTGGAAGTGTGAATTCTGATCCCCCGAAGTACAAGGGGGAATTTCTCGAAGTTAGTTGTGGGTGCAGATTTCCCGAAAGGGAAATAGAAGAGCCATTACCGAAAGATCTTCGGGCCAGTGTAAGGGAAAAGATCCTTTGTACGTAACCTTTCGACCTACGGGTTGAGGAGAGGTTGCGTCAATGAGGCTGCTACCTTTGTTTCTTTAGCACCTACTGAATGGAATCTACAACTCCCAGATGTACAAGCACCAACTTGTACATGAGACTTTTATAGTATCCCCTTGCTCCTCCCTACCACCCTAGAATCCTTCTCTATCACTAAGAACCTGCAAACCAACTCTTTATCTTCTCTGTCAAATATTATACATTGAAGTCCTCTTTATTTATATATTCATATCAGAATCCATCCTTGACCAAACCTCATAAATTTATCAATCTGGGCATATATTCTCTCCTTAATCTTTGCTCTATTTTCATCATTTCTTCTCACCGTTTCAGAGCTTCGGCTCCACTATTATTCCCCACTCATCACCCACAATCTCTCACACCATTTCTTTGACAATCAGAGTGTACATTAGAATCCTCATGCTTCAAAGAATTAGTTATAATAACTGAACAACTACCTTACAAAAATTATTATTGGCTAAGGAATCAAGAAGAAAAACAACCGTTCGATCTATTTCATCATTTAATTAGTGTCGTTCAATGAGCATACGTTGAGTTTTGAATTTTCAATAGAAACAAGCCTTGAGCGCTTCGGCAAGAGATTTTTTATAAACCATATGCCCATTGGTTGTGACCACGGGCTTAATCAAAAAGGCGCTTTTGTGATTCGCATATCAGCAATCCTGAGGTGAAGACATCTCGCCTCTTCATGTTTCAATCCCCAAAATGGGGCTTAGCTTTGTGCTATATCCTCCCTCTCATACGACCACCAGCGGTAACCACATCCTACGCCAAAAAGGTGTTTTCGCATTTCGCATTTCGGGAGTTAGAAGGTTGGGGAATTTTCTTCCTTTGACTGTTAGTCAGCGAAATGATAATCACTAGCCATGTGTCCTTTGCATCCAACGGTTCTCATATTATCGTGATTTTAGAAGATAGAGCACTCATCTCTTGAATTTCCAGTCAGTGAAACGCTGACCTCTTGCCACGTGTACACTGCATTTTGGCATTTTGGCATTTCGCATTTCGACGTTTCAGTGATGCAATGTTTCGACACTCCAAATCACGATCCCCGAAATGATCTGAAGGCTTCACAATTGATCTAGTGGATATAGATCAGATGGTTCTCATTAAATTCTCGGGGAAAGATCAGTGGTCATATACGACTCTTATATTAACCCTCCAATGATTAATCCAATGGACATGACTTAATCATTCATCGAGATGGATGGTTGTCCGGGTTTCGGTACTTTGGCCATCAAGTATTCTTGACCTCCAACAAAAACTCTTGAAACCGTAGATCATGTGACGTGTGTCCCTTTCAATATTTTGTGATCAAATGGTCCTGATCTCATAGGAACTTTGCACTCCGATTGACCAACTGGTAATCTCTGAATTCCCGAATTCCGAAGGAACTCTCAACGAAAAGTTTGACATTAATGACAAAATCTGCGCAACAACC
Source organism: Picea engelmannii (assembly GCA_009831015.1). NCBI lineage: Eukaryota > Viridiplantae > Streptophyta > Pinopsida > Pinales > Pinaceae > Picea > Picea engelmannii. Next base: position 478,684 of record ML790119.1, on the reverse strand, counting down.
TGTGCAAACTGACCAACAAAGAGATCATCCTTACATTGTACATCACCATGTGAAATATCTTCCTTCACATCACCAAGTGCGTTATCAATTTGCAGATCATCACCACCACTATTCTTTTCAACATTTACATTTGTTGCATCATTAATGCATTTTCTTCTACGTGGAGTTGGTGGCAATACATCTTTATTTCCCTTTGATTTTTGCTCCAATTTCTCTTTGTTATTTTTTTATTTCCTATAAAAAAAATCATATTATGTCTTATATACATAAAGTTCTTTCCTATAAAACATTAAACATTATTAAATAAATAGTATACTATTTTGTGGATTAACAACTTTCCTATTTTTAAAACCAAGAGAAGATAAATATTCATCATTCTTGGCCACATTTTCTCTGCGAGAGCACTCATATTATGTCTATATTTATGAAATATCATTGAAGTCATCTAGTTTTTGCTTCGCGGGATTTTCTTCATATCCTAAAGTCCAAATAAACAATAATGTATAAATCAACCACTTGAATCAGTAGAACAACAATGGAATATGATTTTGAAACTCAGATTTTATTAATTGCATGTGCTAAAAAAATAAATGAACAAGTGAATGAAAAAAATCCACTTAAAATCAACCCCTAAACTGTTGCTTATATAACTTAAAATCACCAGTAAATAAGTGAAATACAAACTCATATTTTCTACTCAAATCAGCAGTGGATAAACACTAAAAATACTTATAAATTAATTGAGTGATTTCTCCAAAAGCCAAACATATAGTAAGATGATCAAATGGGTTTATTATTAACCCTTAACAATAAGTGAAATGCATTTCAAAACATCAATGAACAACTCAGGTTTTGTGTACAATGTACTAGCAAAACAATGATTATTAGATTGAAAAATGCATGAATAAAACAACAGCAAAAAATTGCATCATACATATAATCAGAGTTTAGGTGACAAGAAAGTTAAGGTGAAAAATCATTATCATAATCATCTCCATTACCACCAGGATCAGAATCCCTATCACTTCTGTGTGCATCTTCTTTATTTTCTTCATCATCCTCATATGTGGCATGCAATACGTTCTATCTCTCAATCTCTTCATTGGTAATCAAAGTCGCTTCTTCAATAACTCTATCATAATCTTCAACCACTTATTCAAATGCTTTTGGTAAATTATCGATGTATTCCCCATCAAGTATTATATCAACAACTTCCATGAATTTTCATTTTGAATGAGACTCTGTTTGAATGGCATACGACCATCATGGGCTTCTTACATTATCAATTAGAAATGATTGGTTAATTTTAAGAGGGGAGACATACGTCTCATCCATGTTTCATAAAAATTGTCATGTATTTTCAAGTGCAAATCATGTTCTACTATGGATGGTTTGACCCACTTACATTTTAAAAATACAGGACTATTTTCACCATAATCAACTTGAATAATTTCTTGGATGAATCAACCATAAAATTTCTTTTCGGTTTCATGAAGAAATTCAACACTAACAACAAAGTCACAATTTGTATTTCTTTTGTCCTTTTCTTCCGCTCTTAAATGACTACCATAGCCCCACATTCCACTAAAATTCATAGCCCATATATGTGGAATTTGTGAATTCTCACTTTCCTCCACTCTTATATCTTGACCTTCTTATTTTGCATCATTGACTACATTAGCAATCCATTCTTCAAATTTTGGAAAAGAATCACCTCCAATCAAATCAGGATGTTTGCAATTTTGAGGTTAATGTTGCATCCATGTTTGATTCTCTTTTTCATATTTCCTACATAGAATATGAACGTATAAGATAATAAGATTAATAATATAAATCTGTAAATGTAATTGAATCACTAAATTATTGTGTAAAAAATATTTTCACCTGCGCCACTTATCGAATGAATATGTGTTTTGAAGAACATAGGCATGTATCACACTTCTTTCTTCATCTGATAGCTTAAAGTGAATTCCATTTCCTTCTAATACTTCACTTGTGATGCAGGAGCATCACCAACTCAACAAGCGAGCCAACACATCAAGCGAAAGTCCAGCTGGGGAAACAAACCCAAATTTTGAAATGCTTTGGGATTGTAGCGCAAGTCTTAAATGAATCCTTTATGAAGGAGTGACTTTTGTATGTTGTATCATACCTCGAGCTATACGCTCTTGTCTGAAATAGATAGGAGGCATTTAATAGATTTAATGCAGGTAGATAGGATTTTATTTCCAGATTAGACAACTTTAGAGTTCGAGAGGGAAAACGGATATAGACACCCTCCTTTGTACATTGTATCATTATCAAGCATTCAGGAGAAGAGAAGAGCAAGCAGAGAATTGTATGAAGAACACCCATGTACAGATTTGAATTAATAGAAGAAAGTCTTTGATTCAAACTCATGACTGGTGTTGTTTCTTTGTGTAGATTGTTTATGTGCTCATGAATGTTTGTTTTCTGGATATGCATTTTCTTTGTATGTGCTATGCATGTGATTCAGGTTTTAAACTGAAGTCTGGGAGAGAATAAGTTTCAATTGTTTCTCTATCTGAGCCAGAAGATTCCTGCAAAGTGTGCAATTGAATTCATCCGCAAAGAGTGCGTTGATGAGGACTCGATAGTTTAACTTTTGTTCTTGTTTGCCCAGAAGTGGAAGTGGGTGGTTGCAACCGTGCAAGGAGTGTGTAGGTTGAAGGAAGAAGGAGTCTCAGTTGTTAATCTGAGTAAAGGAGATAGACGACTGCTGCTGCAGAGGGTGCACAGAGTCTGAATTATTTGACACTTGAGAAGTTGTTGGACATCGAGAGTGAGGAGTGCATGCGGAGTCCCTCTGAAGGAGTCAGAGTGGAAAATCTCAGAAGGTATAGCACCTTCGTGGTATCGTCAAAGTAAATCACTGGGAGTTGTGCGTGGACGTTTCAAGAACGAGTTCCAAGCACAGACTTTGAAAGGCCAAGTGCGAGAAGGAACACTTAGTCATTTTCGAGAAATCTCCAAAGAGGAGAAATCGATGGCCAGGATTCACAGGGAAGATTGGCGAAGTCCTGACAGTGGTCAGATCTGGCAGAAGATATGCACGGTTTAAGATTTAGCATGCCAGGAAGGAACTAGAGCTCATTGGGACTCGACTCATCGGGGAATCAGAACTTCTGGAGCCAAGAGTCTTATGTGTCTTGTGTATGAAATCGCGGGTAGCAATTTCCCGAGAGGATCCAAGCCCTTGATCTGCAGGACGCGTGTCCAAGGATCTGTAAGAGTCGGTATTCAGCGTTTCGGGATTTCCGCAGGCAAGGAAATCGTTGCATTAGAAATAGCGATTTCGTGATACCCGATAGCGCGACGAGGAGTGGTTGACGTGGAGGAGAGCGCCCGCACGTGTGTCGAGGTTCGGTGTTTTGGGTTTTCTGAGGACAAGGGAACTGTCGCATCAGAAACCGTGATATCATGAATCATGATACCCCGATAGTTAGATTTGTGGGCCCCGGAAGGTGGAATAGGAGGCAGGTGTCATCGCGCATCGGGGTTCGGAGAATTGAATGTCCCAGGTTCATTGACAACGGGAATCACGATCTTCGGATCCACGATTTCCCGACAGGGTTAAGGGCCTAAGGGAAGGATAGGTGTCGGAAGGCTAAGCCTTGCTGTAGGGTGGACGTCAAGTGGCATCGAAGAATCAGGAATTGGGGATTCGCAAGGCAAGAGGTTTTCAACCTCGTGGAGACCGATTTCCCGACGGGAAAATCTTCGACAAGAGGAAAAGAGCACGGGTGAATATTCATCAAGTTTCGGGGATTTTGAGACCCGAGTGCAAGACTCGCAATATTGCGAGGTCCGATTTCCCGATAAGGCAACGAGGAGATCGCGATAGAGTGTTCTGTGGGGGGATAAAGTCCCAAAAGGGATTTGAAGAGCATTCTAGCTCTTCGGGCCAGCGAAGAAGAAGGTCCTGGTGGTAGCAGGCATGCCCCGGGTGGGCGCGTGCTGCGTCAACTTGAAACTATATCATCTTCATTGTCATCCCATATACATCGATTGTCACTTTTAAAATCCTTCATATATTATGTGCAAAATCCCACGACCTCTTCGATTGAATATCCCTTAGGCATGCTAACTTTTGTTTTTTCCCTAGTGCGAACAAATGTTTTCAAAACCTTCATATATCTCTCTATAGCATACATCCACGTCATTCTTACTGGTCCATAATTCTCTAGTTCATATTCAATATGTATCAAAAGATGCATCGAAATGTTAAATATCGTTGGTGGAAATTCATGTTCCAATAGACAAAGGACTTCAACAACCTCCTGCCTAAAACTAACAAAGTTTGAAGGATCTTATACATGTAAACTCATTCTCTTTAATATTAGGCCCAACCTTATAATTTTCAATATTGGTCCCTTTTCCAAACTTGATATATTGACCATAATAGGTAAAATATTCTCGACTATGACATGATAGTCATGGGTCTTGAGGCCTCTTAAGCTATTCATGTTAGTTTGACTTATGATATTACTACTTACATATCCAGTGGGAAAGGGAATCTGAGACATCAAATTTAAGAATTGTGTGCATTGTTCCTTTGTCTAGACATACAGAGCATTGGGTTTTCTATATTTTTCATCATCATATTTTTCAACCCAAATATTTTGATAAATCTTTAGTTGTTTCAAGTCTTCACATGATGAAATGGTATCAGAAGCACCAAAAAGAGTTTCTATAATAACATAAGCTATATGTTTCCCAGTATTCATAAAGTCAACAGTATTCCTGATGGCTATATCCTTAAAGTATGGAAAATTATAAAATATGCACAATCTTTTTACATCTCTTTCATTACATGGATCGTCTCTACTACCACAAATCCCACCACTTTCAATAAAAAACATTATTTTCTGTCCATTCTCAATAATGTATTAACATTTTTGTTGGTAATGGTGCTTCACAATTCTCTTCCTGGCCATTGAAATGTGTTTTGTTTCAACAATATGGATGATCCATTTTTAGATAAGCACGATGTCCACAATAAATACACTTATGCAAACCTCTTGAGTGCCTCACAAAATCCCGAAATTTGTAGCAAGCACATCCATTGTATCCATGAACACTGATACCAGCCAATGTGTTGTATCCAGTAATATCATGAATCATAAGCAATAAGGAATCTCTTAATGTGAATTTGATTGAATAACCATCCATTAATAATTCAATTTATTCAATTCCTTTCCACAATTCCATTATCTCATCATATAATGGATCTAAATAAGTTTCGATTGTATCTGAAGTCACACTTTTGTTTCCATGTATAATCAATGATAACATTAAGAAAAATGGTTTAGTTGCTAACCATGGAGGCAAGTTATAATTTATTAAAAACACTGGCCAAGTTGAAAACTTAGTACTTTGATATGAGAATGGGTTCACCCCATCTAGAGCCAAACCCAATCTTATATTATGGGGATCTTGGGAAAAGTTGGGCCATATTTTATCAAATTACATCCACATATTAGAATCAGGCCCATGTCATTGTTTTTCATTAGTGCTCTCATTTTGAGCATGCCATTGCATAAGTTCACCAATGTCTCTACACCTATACATTCAAAGTAATCGTGGAATTAGTGGAAAGTGGCGAAGAACCTTCCTAGGAACCACAATTGATTGCAACCCTATTGTTGTGTCCCTTTCGTCACTTGAATGAGAAAAAGAGGGGCACTTGCAAGTCTAGTTGGTCCTATTAGACAGGACACAGGTTAGTATAAGAATCAAATAATTCAATCACATGAAATAAAAAAAAAACTAAGCTATAAACAACTAAATAAATAATTAAAGAAAGAAAACTAAAATTCATGAGGAAACTTGAACCAAAAATCAATCAAATGACCAATAATCATGCCACCAATGGATAATTATATTGATGGGAAAACATCATAGAGAAAGGAAGACTTATGGGTCCCCTCTTCCTCCTTGGGAGGGCTCTTGAGTCCCCTATGTGAGAGATCTTACAAATGAAAAACTAGAAAGAAAATGGTGAATAAATCCAAGCTTATTCCCTCAAGAGGTGAGGTGAATAGATTTTTAAGATGATGCTAGTATGACCTAAGAAGAAAAGAGGTTTCTTGAAGGAGAATAGAGGCAACATAACATTACAATGCGAATCTCAAATTCTTAGTGCACCCATGGCCTCCATTTATAGCATGAATTCAAGGCTTTATTCAACTGATTCTTGGTGTGAACAAGGGGCCCTTTAGGGCACCCTTGGGTCCTTGACCAACCCCCCATGCAGATTCAACTCGGATTTGAGGTTCAAATCGAATTGGGAGATGAAACAGTAGTGGGTGAGGGGATGAAAAGAATCATAAATGTGTTTTTCATAGGAGTGTGTAGCGTTTCTCATACACAATCGGGCATTGAGCGCATGTGTTCTCTTTTGGCTTCTTTGGCCTGTGCACGTGTGCGCACTTCCTTTAGTGTTTCAGTGCATGTCAATTTTTTGACCAATTGTATAGTTTTTTGCCCCTTGGAAATGCATATTTGGTGTTGCAGGTGAACTAATAGGTGTTTGAAGATGTTGTATTTCTATAACCATTTTCCTGTGATACTATAGACAAACTTTTAGTGATAATAGATGCCCCTTGATGTGTGAGGCTAGGAGAATATGTATAGCCAAAATACATCAATGTTTCTTATACTGAGAGTACCATTGTAAGAAAGAGTGTTGAGAGGAACTGCAAGAGCGATCCATCAGAGGTAGAGGGGAAACTATGGGACCCAAACCTTTCTCTAGGGAGAGAAATAAAAGTTGTATACAAATGAGGTGAGCATGCCCCATGCTCATGTCATGTAACTCAAAAAATGTATGACAGTAACTGAAGTTATATGATGATGTAGATAATTGCAGCGCCCTCTAGGGTGGTTTGATAATGGTAGATGAGAATTTTGATGGTGAACATACTCTGAACAGAGGCAAGGACGCATGGACAAAGTATCGATGATTCATAGGCATTGATGGCCTAACAAATTCAGAGGTCATCAACTAGTATAAAACAACTGCAATGGTCACATAGTAGGGCCCACCGTAACATGAGGTTGTGTGGAAGTAAAATTTCATGGGGGTCAACAATAGCAGAGAGCAATGATGGTTCTCTTTGTGCCATCCAAGACTCCTCATTATAAAGGTAATGAGATTCAAGATATTGTCGCCCTCATGGAAAATGTGTTGATGTTGACAGAAAGGGATACACGAATCCAAGAAGCAAAGGACTTCATTAAATCCACTAGGTAAGATCAGGAACTGATAAGGAACATGAACGAAGTCAAGATACGGTGAGACTCAAGACTACCCTTGGTTGGGGTATGTTTGAAGGGTGATTGGAAACAACCGTGAAACTGTATCTAGTGTCATGGGGATGACTAGACATGGGGTTAAACTGTGCCAGAGGCATGACAAAGTAGACAAACTTAGAAATCGAGGTTACATGGATTGTGGGATACTTGGGGTTTTATGGAGGATGTCAATATGAGTAGAGGATAGTGAATGCCCCAACCAAGGGAGACATGGGTTGGTTTTTCGGAAAAAATAAGGTCATCAAGGATGACGACAAAAATCTAAGTAAATGTTGGAAACAAAGGTTTTTACAATTACAAAATAAATAAAGAATAATTTTGGATGAGTGTACAGATACAGAAATGGGCAACCCCAGTGCAAGATTACTTGGCCAGTGAGGGCTCAATTTGCGTGAAGATATGGTGGAGGGTGGAAGACCCATTGGTGGGATTCTGTATGAGGTAAATGAATGGAAGCAAATTTTCAGATGGGTAAACAGATTGTGGAGGAAAATGGGGGGTCAATGATACTGTGGAGGCATAGTCAAAATAGAACTGTGATGCGATAACCTAGGAGTCCATTGGGTAAGCTAGAAAAATGATGAGGTGTATGTGGTTGATTCTTGAAAATGCGTAAGAATATTGGGACTCCCATACCTAGGGGTTGAAAGAAACATGAGTGTCAAAAGTTCCAGGGGGACTATGAATGGGACAATTAACGTGGGGCAGAGTGCTACCAAGTGACAGTACCAAAATTGCGTGGAGGTGTTAATAATGCAGAGCCGGATGTAGGGACCCTAAGGGAAAATGTTGGAGGGTGTGACTAGGATATGAAATTGGTATTCAGAGGGAATGATTACATTCCAATGTTGATCATATACCTGAAGGGGCTGCGCTGGTGTGTGATGACCAAGTACATGCACACATGAAAACCAAGTACCCGACATGAACAGTATCTGAAAATAAAGAACATATAAAAGTTATTTGATAATTTTGAACATGGGTAGGCATACTTGAATGTGTCATGGAACCATGCTCCGTCAGGAAAAAGTGAAAATGATAAACCGAGGAAAATAACTGTGTAAGTGGCCAAAAATAGTTAGGAAAATGGAGCTTGTGGTCTTCTGTACCAAAAAATGAAAATGGGCAAAAGGGATTATATATGGATGGTGGGTCCATAATTCCATCCCAGTTGCACCGACACTATGGGAGATTGAGTGGTAGTTTGGTTGGAGGAAATGGAAATCCCCTTTGCGCGAGGACCAATGAAGAAAAATAATGAATTACGTTCACGAGAGGATTGGTATGGAGTGCCGAAAAAATCTCAGGAAGATATGTGTGGAGTTTTGCAGCTAATGTGTGGTCGACATATGGGATATATTGGCAATGATGAGTGTAATGCCCATATTCTGCACATATGGCACAGGCGAAATTGGTTCGTATATTTTTTTTGCATGTGGTTGATGACTTTGTAGTAGAGGGGGACGTACTTGGTGGAGTGGAAGGAAAAAGGGGTGCTTGAGGAAGCTAGATAAAACTATGTAGCTCAGGAAGATAAGGAAATTTATGAGTGGGGTGTCCTTTTCTTTCACATAAGGCGCAAGGGAGTTGAACTCAGGGAGGTAGTGGAGCGATGGGATCTTTCTTCTCCAGTCTGTTCCCAACCATATCAGTGGTGATGGATATTGGGGATGAGGGTGATGTGGTTGGAGTTAGTATTGGGATATGCATCGTGATTTCCTCTGACTAAGGGAGGGATGGTTGAGGAACCATCTCGGGTGGATGTAGATAGCATACAGGGATGTTGAGTACCATGTTTGGAAGGGTAAGTGTTGCAGCTACCTAGAATGCTTCAACTCTAGGTGGGGGGTAGAAAAAAGGAATTTGGGTAATGGCCAGGGGAACAATCTCCCAAACTAGGATTTTCCCCTGGAGGGGGGGTTGATCCATGATAAGTGGTGCAGTGGTGCTCGCAGGGAAATCCTGAGGTAGTATTTCTTCAACTGGTGGAACTTTGATATGGGGAGGGGCCTCAGTGATAAGAGTCTTGTCTCTAATGTATGTTCCTTTAGAGGAAACTACACAAACTTCTACTAAAAAATATGGGTTTAGGAATGATGGCACTCCATGATAAGTGCCCAACATGGATGGGTCTTGGAATAATCTAGAACCACTATTGACAACTAGAAAATCATCCGAGCTAATGCAGACAAGGGGGAGGATGTTATCGATGTTGGTGGAATGGTTAGGCTCTTAATGTGTAAGTTGGTCTATGGTGATGATCTTCGCATTATGGGGGAACATCATCGTATGAAACACATAAGAGGTGACTGCCTTCATAGAATACATGTAGTTGCATCCAAACAAGATATTGTAATCCAGCTGGGCATCGATAACTTCAATTTCAATGAGGATGGTTTTTCCCCCAATTTCTATGGGGAAATTTTGACAAAGCCCCGCAAAAGATGTTGGTCGACCATTGTAAGATCGAAGGGTGATGGAAGAGGGTACTATCTTAGGAGAGCTAATTTTCTTCCATACATCTTTAGACATGATGGATATGGATGCACCTTCATTGATGATACATTGATAAACTGTGGTGTTCCAGATCTTAACTGGTATATGGAAGGCTACTTGGGCGGGAAGATGTGGTTTTCCACTATTTGAATAAAATGTGATCAGTTGTGTGTCAGCTGGTTCGACTGCCCCCAAGGAAGAAAGAAAGGATTTTCGTTGTGATGGACAGGTTTGGAGGACCTCCAAAACAGACATGGTTATAGGAGACTGGGGTAAGTCATCAACCAGACTATAATTATGAGCATCCCTAGAATGAGGGTTATGCATATTCCGTCATAAAGGAATATGTGGTATGCGGGGAATTGGTTTCGCGTTAGGACGTGGAATCATCAATGGTTGTCCTATAGTATCTAGAAGTGTTTCTAAGGTGGTTTGGGTATATTCAAGAGGCATACCTTATTGACGATTGTGGGTTTGCAGAAGACTTTCATTGTTGGTGAGGAGGAAACTGCGATCAACCGAATTCTTGGGTTTAGTGGCACTCGGGTTTGGATATTGCCCCATTTATGGTGGGGCAGGGTTGATCACTTATTGGGTTTTCATCACACCTTGGTGTGGTATGCGGTTTTGCAAAACAGCCAGAGGCGATGGTTGAAAATAATTTTGTGGGGCCTGCTGAGGGGTAGGTGGTGCCAGGGGGCCCTGTGAGTTCATGGATTCCCTCATGCATTGGAGATCAGGATTTTGGGGGCAATGATGAGTATAATTTCCATACTCACCACATATATCACAAGGGAAGTTAGTCTTAATATTGTTGTTCTTCCCTTGTCATGGTTGATTTTTATTGGTGCCCCCTCGGGGGTCTTGGTATTGCTTTCCCCCAACGGGATGGTTGTGGGGGTCATTCCATCCTGGTCCTGGGTTGTCATTATTTCAATTTTTTCCTTTATTCTTATGAGTCATATTGGTCATGTTCAATTGTTCAAATGTATGAACCTGTTGAATGGAAAAGGGATGAACATATTTGACGCCAACATGTGGTTTTCCTGGTGGAGGATTAACCAGCTGGGGAGGACTAGGGAATGGGAAATATGGATTGTTCTGTGGATAGGATCCATATGACATATAGGAAGTAGAGGTACTTCCACTACTACTAGGGTTATATTGAAGGCTTAGGGGTGGACCCGTACTAGATTGAGAGACCAGATACAACATGGGTACTGGTGGGGGTGCCCGCAATGATTGAGGGGGAACAATAGGATATGGAGATTGGTAAGGGGGAAGAGGGTAATATGATGGCCCTCCATATATCGACAGATATTGGGGTGTACCATACATAGGTGTTTGTTGGATGTACGGATTGTGGTGTGTATTGGTACCAATCAATCCATTTGTCACATGAGACTTTCCAGGTTTGTCATAGTTGAATGGTACGTGTCTTGGGGCATCTGGTAGTACTGTGTATAAGTATCATGACTAAGCATAAATGAGGTCATGTTGTTGAGCCTTGCTGATGGATTCCTATTCAGTTTGGGGGAAGGTGGAGGCCACGTATTTGGCAAGGATAGATACGAGTTATCTGAGAAACCAATCGAGGCATTGTTCTTTAGTGATTTCTTCTTGACATAAACTATCTCGTCGATGCCATTCATGAATGTGGTCGGTGATATGCATGGCTGAGGATTGTTTATAGTCAAAGAGAAGTTATAGACCATTGTCATGACGAACTAGTAGTTGAAATAAGGTCAAAAATGTTTTGGCCAATGATTCAAAAGTCACATGGGACCTCGATTTTTCGTCCACATACCATTTGGTTGATGGACCTGTGAGTGTGCACTGAAATAACCTTAAATAGATGGAGTCATCCATGATATTGTTTGAATATAACCATAAGTGGAAGGTCATGATATGGTTGGCAGGATCTTCTCCCACCTTTCCTTCAAACTTGGGAATGTCTGAAGGTAGTTTGGTAAGCATAGCGGTCCATGTGGGGTCATTCAATATAGGGTCATTTGTTATTTTACTCAAATCAAGTATGTTGAGGGATGCCAAATATGGAATGTGGAGGGGTGGTGGAGGATTAGTTCTAATGCAGGAGCATCATTCCCAAGCCAGCCATGCGCCAGCTAGCCATCCCACTCAGCGCATTCAAAGCACACATTCAAGGAAGAGAGGTGCCAACCCTCTCACATTTTGAATTTGAATCAAAAGCATTTAATGTATGTAAGTCCGTGGAGCCATAGAGCCATGCCTTTGAGAAAGCGTTAGGTAGAAGTAGATTTTAATGGTTTTAAGGTTGAGATATAGATCCAATCTGGACTAGACAACCATTAATTGTAAATTCAATGTAATTGAATAGAGTAGGTAGCTTGGAGGGAAGAGCTAGAAGAGCCCCCTCATGTAAAAGATATTAGATCTTATTTTTGAGGGGGGTGATTAGTGAGTAAGTAGCGTAGAGATAGGGATAGGAGAGATCTGTGTCAATAGAGAGGAGAGAAGGCAAGAGACTCTATCAAAGTCTGGGCTCAAGAACACATTGTAAAAGGAGGCATTTCATATTAATATAAACAACAATTTTTCTTGCATATTATTTTGTGATTGCATGAATGTATTTATGTGTGTTCATTACATGCTATAGATGCGTGTTAGTATGCATTTGTAGGGAAAGATAGGTTCTACTATCTTTTAAGTTCTTTGATTTCAGGTTGGAGTTCCTTGAGGCTTCATGCCTTGAGGGTGTGACAGAACACTGCAGGTTCTGCTAGTCAGTGCTTAGAAAGCACTTCCAATTCTATGGAATTTGGACAAGGACATGATAGGAGGGCACACCAACTGAAATCATTGACTCAAAGGAAGATCTCAAGGTTGTTGAATACCTTGGAGGTGAGACTGTGCAGAGGAGGACACAGTAGAAGACACATCTCTGAGGAGTTATGTAGAGCTCTACCAGGAGGGCATTGAGCAGGTGCATAGAGTGCACAGAGGAACTCTGTTGAGTTCAGGAGGAAGATATAACTACTAAGGGTTCTATAGAACTCTTCTAGGAGGGCATCGAGCACAGGCACAGAGTGATGAGGAGGAAATCTGTTGTGAGTTCATAGAGAAACAAAATCACTGAGGACTCTGGACACTCTACCAGGAGGACATTGAGTAGGTGCCAGAGTGCACAGAGAGAACTCTCTAAGTTCAGAGATAGAGAAGAGTCCAAGGAGGGATCTTCACAGGGTTGTTGTACACCCTACAGACTCATCAAGAAGTTACTTGAGCAAGAGAGTGCCAGGAGGGCATCAAATTCTCCATCTGAGGGAGAAGGAAAAAAGGGTTAATCTCTTAGAGGTCGAGGCTACAGGAAAAGATCAGAAGAGATAGCACCTTCATGCATGAAAAGACTCTGCAAGGAGCACAAAATTCAAAGAATACTTGGAGAATTCGAGAGAAGCTCAAGAGGAGTAGTGCTTTCATGCACAGAGCCATAGCTGCAGAAGTCGCAGAGGCCAAGGAACTCTTTGGAGAGTTTAGAATCCCAAAATCTCGAGAGGGAATATTTCAGTACTTCAGTATTTTGGATACCGGGAGTACGGGAGGAAAAGGCATTGTTGTGCTAGGAGTCATGGAATTTCGAAATGTGAAAAACCAAAAGCTACAGAGGAATAGCACGGGACGTGGAAGACTGGTGTATTCATAGGCTTTTTGGAGTTCAAAACTCCCGAAATCACGAGGACCATGAGATCTAGAGAAGCTACAAGGTGGATAAGGGAGGATGAACCCATCAACTGATATCAAGAATCAACGTGGACCGTTGATCGTGATATTTCATGAACTGTCAGATCATTTCAGGGTTCAAAAACCTAAAAGGCCAGTGGCTTGGGGTCGAGAGTTTCGAACTCCCGATTCCCGGAAGTCCGAAATCACGTCGACCGTTGGATCGAAGGAAGGATTATAGTCATTGATCCTATTGGAGGTACCATTTCGGAGATCGAGAATTCGTAGGTTGGAAAGTTGGGAGTCTTTTGTTTGGATTCGTGAAGACGCGAAGTCCGAAGTTCCAATAAAGTGACACGACTCGTGTGGAATTCGACTTGTGGCTGACCTATCAGATTTTGGCATTTCGACATTCAGGAAGATGAGAGGTAAGGGATTCTTTGTTCCAAGATTTTTGAAACCACGAAACGCGATAAGGCGAGCAGGAGGAAGACATGGCAACATTTCGGGGATTCGTCATTTTGGGTTTCGGCAGTTGGAAGGCCGAAAACCTCGATGATAGGTATCGCGAAGTTGTGAACCCTGAAGTCCCTAATTTGAATATGGCATGAAACAGTTGTGGTCAAGGGGATTGAGTTGGTGCCTAGTGTTTGTTTACATGGGCTTAGCTCATAAGGACCTGTGGATCGAAGTTGTTGAAGGTTCCGATAGGGATCCATAAGAGCCACTTTGTCTTAGAGAAGGAGATTTGAATGATCCTGTGAGTGGATCTTGACCTACAGGTTGGGGGTCTACACCAGGTTCCATCCATGGTGTGAGAAGTTTGTGTACCTGACCCTTGAGGGGGGTTGGGTGGGGTTTTACTTCCCCCTTGATAAGAAGTTTTCCCCCTGCTTCTTTGTAAAGGAGAGCTAGTCGATGCTTGGCCTTGGGAATTGGACCCAAGTAAAGTGGAACCAACCAAAGTTGATCCAAATATAGTAGCACTCACAGGGGTGTGATATGGTTGAGTCAGTGAATTGGCGAGACTAGGAACTCCTCCTAGGATAGGAGGGAGATTTTGCAAGTGTCTGGACTGACGAGGATTATGTGGGTCCCCTATGATGTTTGACTAGCAAAGTGAATGAGTGCAAATGGCGATGAGAGAAATAAATGAACAAGAGACTTGTATAATTTGGACCTTCACAATATATCTCATAATCACATGTAATCAAATGAGCATCATACATATATCAATTGAAAAGAAGCATACATGTGGGTAGGTGTATTTTGTCTGCGCGGGAGAACAAATAAAACAAATGATCGTGTTCTATTAAGACATAATTCCCTTCCTTTGAAATAGCACTGGACCTTCTGATAGCACTCAACAGTGGGGTTTGAAGCCACCGAAAGAGGAACTAGTCAAGGATGAAGCAATCAGTTATAATGAGGGGTAGAGGGTGCATATCCCGAAAGAGTTGGCTATATTTTTCAATAGGCAGACAAAACCTGATCAAGGTGCAATTGCAGCCCACAATTTCCACCTGGGTAGATGTTCTAAAATTTGGCCACTAGGTACCTCGATCAAAGTGCGACAATTAGATTTTCAGCCTCAGAAATGGGTCACGAGATGGATCCCTTCCAAGAGGTGGGTATCTCCCTGCCTTATGGTGTCAGGAACACTTGACTTGGAGGATTTTAAATTTACCTATTTGTCAACTTCTAATGTTTGAATATGTGAGAACCTGATAATGGGGGGTTATTTGATGCCTACCCCCGAGATCCTACCTAGACTAAAACATTTCTTTTGGCACCTACTGTGGAGGAAAACTTTGTTGGATCATGTTTTCATTGATGCCAATGGTTTGATTGATTGATGTAAAGTGATTGATTGATGTCAAAGGATTGATTGACTGATGATTTATGTAATATAATACGTAGTGTCCTTGATGAGAATGCATAGATGAAGATGGATCAAAGAGTTGTCATTGATACATGATGAAGATGGATCGATGTGGTTCCATTGGTATATGATGCATTGTTGGAAAAATGTATAGATGACTCATTATTGTCTTATCATGATTGATAAGGTGCACAAATGGATGAACTCCAAAGTGGTCCCCTTATGGTGAAATCCCTCATGGGAAGACACTTTGAGGATTGAGTTATCCTAGAAGAATGGTTGGAGGACCCATGCTCTCATTATTGTCTTATCATTATTGATAAGGTGTATAAACGGATGAACTCCAAAGTGGCCCCCTTATGGTGAAATCCCTCATGGGAAGACGCTTTACAGATTGAGTTATCCTAGAAGAAAGGTTGGAGGACCCATGCTTGTATGAGGAATAACAAGATGAAGATCAAGGAAATTGTTGGTGAAACTATCCTAGATGGATAGTGCTTGTCATGCCATTT
>ML790119.1:446374-461245 GCA_009831015.1 Picea engelmannii | reverse complement strand
ATGGTTGGATGCACTTGTTTATGGTACATGTTGATTATAGGTTGTTTGGCACAGGTTGGTGCATGGTTGATGCTCTTGTTTATGGTACAGATTGATATCTGTTGAGGATTGTTGCCTCATCTCAGTTGGTGCTGAGAATGCAATATGAGTATTTCATATAGAGCTGGTGCTCTTGTATAGTTGTACTCTATTCAATTGTTGCTGATAAACTTCAAGGATTGTAGTCCGTAATAAAAAGAAAATTGTACATACATCTTGTGTTGTTTGTGTTCATTGTGGTGATGATTTGTTGATGATATATTGTTGATATATGTTGTTGATATGTGCTCACATCTAACTGGTTATAAATCACAACAATGGGTAATGAATAAATGTTGAATGTTAATTGATGAGTTTTGTGCAAGAGGGAAGTTTTGGGAAAAAGAGCCCCACACTCATTCACCCCCCCTCTAAGTGTGGTAGGTGTGTCCAACAAACTTAGTTAGTTTTTAGAAAAAAATTAGATGTGGTTGTTTGAGAGATTGGGGGTGTGAACCAATATCATTTGAATTAAGTCGGTGTGGATAATTCCTTCAAGAAATAGTGGGACGTTTTAGAATCCCTTTGAAGGAAACCTACTTCAACATCCACAATTCGAGATAAAATTATGTGAGTGAGGAGTGACTTTGTGTGTGAGAAAGTGATAAAATGTGCCAAAATGTTTTAATAAGTTAGGTGTCACCTTGCAACATGTGGACTTCTTGTGGTCCTTACAAATCTTGATTACCTATCTTACTATATGCCATTGGTACAACCTTGCGTTATTTGTAAAGTTCCTAAAGAACTAGCATGTGGACATATGGGTCCTTACCAATCCTTTAAACTCCCTAATGTGATTTAATCTAAGAAAGATTTGAAAAACTATCCTATATTGTAAGCATGTGGGCATGTATGGGCCCATTACTATAATCTTTAAATTCGCCTAGTGATTTAAACGAAGAAAGTAGCTTCAAAAACTATCCTAACTTTGCAACATGTGGGCATGTATGGGCCCTTAAAAATTTAAGATGTTTGAAAAATAAACTAAGAGGATCCCTAGGGGGGATTTGTCCTCTCCTAAATATTTTTTTAAGGGATATGAAATGACCCCTTAATAAAAAAGTTTATTCTCAAGTTCTCTCTATGGTGCGAGAGAAAAGCATACTCAATGATTGAAGTTTGATTTATGGTCCCAATCCAAGTGTTTTTATATGTGATAGTAAAGAATCTCAACTTAACTTTTACAATCAAAACAATCCATCCATGTGGAAACTCAAAGAAAAAGAGGATAAATATGGTTCTTTTTAACCCCCTAAGTGCCTATGTTTTCACTAACCCTTCATGTGGTAAGGGAATCTAAGTGTGGTGCATTCAAAAATTGCATAAAAGCAATATTTTTAAGGCTAAGGGCCTTCAAAATATCACAAAAAACTCTTACAATTTTGAAACTTTGGAAATATGTGAGGGTTACAGTTCAGACAAAGGTGCAGTGGGCACACAATGCGTAGAGAACATAATACCTTTTGTCTCACTGTGCGCAGAATGTGCAGAGAACAAAAGTGTTGTGGGCGCACAATGCTCGAAATGCACATCTGTGGGATGAAATACCCACGCATGTCCTAATATGCGTTGGGGGAAAATATTTGAATGAAATTATCCTCTTCCATCTCCAAACTCACCTCTTTGTAGGTAATGATAGGCCGATTATGCTCCCTGCAAAGAAAATGGGTCAAAAAGAAGTGCTCAAACAACCCAAATAGGGAGGAAATTGATACCTTCTCCCCAATATGGTCGTCAATCTATTGTGTCCCTTTTGTCACATAAATGAGCAAAAGAGGGGCACTTGCAAGTCTAGTTGGGCCTGCTAAACATGAACAAAGTTAGTGTATGAATCAAATAATTCAATAACATGAAATAAACAAACAACTAAGCTATAAACAACTAAAGAAACAAAACTAAAATGACTGAGGAAAATTGAATAAAAAATCAATCAAATGACCAATAATCATGCCACCAATGGATAATTATATTGATGGGAAAACATCGTAGAGAAAGGAGGACTTATGGGTCCCCTCTTTCTCCTTGTGAGGGATCTTGAGTCCCCTATGTGAGATCTATTCTTACAAATGAAAAAATAGAAAGCAAATGGTGAAGAAATCCAAGATTATTCCCTCAAGAGGTGAGGTGAATAGCTTATTAAGATGATTCTAGTATGCACCAAGAAGAAAATATGTTTCTTGAAGGAGAATAGAGGTAGCATAACAATACAATGAGATTCTTGAATTCTTAGTGGACCCATGGCCTCCATTTATAGCATGATTTCAAATCTTTATTCAACTAGTTCTTTGTGTGAACAAGGGGCCTTTTAGGGCACCCTTGGGTCC
Organism: Picea engelmannii; assembly: GCA_009831015.1. Taxonomy (NCBI): domain Eukaryota; kingdom Viridiplantae; phylum Streptophyta; class Pinopsida; order Pinales; family Pinaceae; genus Picea; species Picea engelmannii. The sequence continues at coordinate 458,843 of ML790119.1, read as the reverse complement.
TTGACCAACGCCCCATGCAGATTCTGTAGAAAATTCGATGCACTTAATGTATTCTTGCGATTCTCCTGATCTAACAATTTCTGCTACTGTTAAATACATAATCACTTCTACTATTATTCTTGCGGATTAAATTAAACTACGATCACAACCACAATGCACAAAGTGAAATATCAATAACACACAACACAAAAGTTTTACCGTGAAAGCGTAACGCTAAAAACCCCACTATCATATATTATGTATATCATGAATCATGAAACAATCTCATACAAAACTCTAATCCAAGAGCTCTCAGTACAATACAATCATCTCACACTGTCATACACAAATCAACAAATACCTATGCCAATTTCCGTGTCTAGACAACTTGCCTCCTCTGCACAATCTTTGCAATTCAAATTCTCACAATGATCGAATATTCCAATTGCCTAGTTTTCACATGCTCCTAAGCATATCCACTACATGTGTGATCAAATCACAACTGATAGCCAAACTTTCCCTTTCACCTGTTATCTCAACTGGGTCTCCACTGGATCTGACATGCATGTAGTTAACCGTGGTGAATCTTCAGTTGCATATGAGTTCACTAATTAACTGAACTCTCACTAGTGCATGTTTAGTTACAACTAGTACAACTGATCTTAACTCACTTAACTACACTTATGATTCCATTACAAATCCAACTCACTCAGTTATGAATGAAATAATAGATTAATATTTATTGTCTAATTTAATTAAGGGAAAAGTAAATTAGACACATGTTTCTTGTTGACTTTTCAACACTCCCTCTCAACAAGAAAGGGATTATCCTTCACCCCAATCCTGTCTCTATGATATTCGAATTTTCTCCTGGTGAGCACCTTCGTCAGAATGTCTGCATCCTGATCTTCTATAGGAATGTATTGAAGCAACATGATCTTCCACTGCACACAATCTTTGAGATGATGATACCAGATATCTATATGCTTAGATCTGTCATGAAACACAGGATTAATCGAGAGTTTAATACAACTCTGATTATCACAATAAATCATTGTCGGATCTAAATGAGAACCAAACAAACCAACCAAGATCTTGTCGGATCTAAATGAGAACCAAACAAACCAACCAAGATCTTCCTCATCCATATAGCCTCACATGCATCTTGTCTCCCTGCCATGTATTCCGCTTCCACTGAACTAAGTGCCACGGATCTTTGTTTCCTACTGTACCAAGAAATAGTTGTAGATCCAATACTAAATATCCCCCCTGATGTGCTCTTTCTGTCCGTTGGGCTACCTACCCAATTTACATTCGTGAAGCCATGCAACTTCACCTCATCCATATGTCTATACCATAATCCATACTCAGATGTTCCCTTCATATATCTCAGGACATGCTTACCCTCCTTCCAAAAGAGTTTGGTAGGCTTAACCATCACTTGACTTAGCTGGTTAACCGCGTAGCAAATGTCTGGTCTCGTGTTCACTAAATACATTAGTGAACCCACTAATTGTTGATAGACAATAGCATACACTACTTCTCCAAAAGTAGCATCCTCTTTCCTCCAGTTTCCTAGAAGAGGAGTATCCATGGGTTTGCAACCCTCCATGTGAAACTTACCTAGTATCTCTCTTGCATACTTTCCTTGAGACACAAAAAGTTCACCATCTCGCTATCGTATTTCCAAACCAAGGAAATAATGAAGAAGGCCCAAATCCTTCATCTCAAACTCCTTTGCAAGGTCCTCCTTGCATGAGTGTATCAACTGCTCATCACTAGTCAATATTAAATCATCAACATAAAGCACAATGATTAAAAGCTTACCCTCCACCACAATTTGGTATAGGTTTTCATCTGCTTCACTTTTGGTGAAGCCCAATCCAGTGAAATAGTTGTCTATCCAACTGTACCAAGCAAGAGGTGCTTGCTTCAGCCCATACAATGCTCTCTTGAGTCTGCACACATGCGACTCTCTGTCAAAGGTCTTAAAACCTTCTGGATATTCAATGTACACTTCTTCCTCAATGATCTCGTTGAGGAACACAATTTTACATCCATCTGATGAATGCACCAGCCCATCTGCATTGAGAGTGCAAGGATGGATCTTATGGAAGAGTACCTTGCGACAGGTGAAAATGTCTCATCATAATATATCCCCTTGATCTGTGAGAAGCCCCAGGCCACAAACCTAGCCTTGTATTTCTCCACACTACCATCAACATCTTGCTTTACCTTCTAGATCCATCTCAAACCTACCACTGATTTATCAATCAGTCTTGGGACAATATCCCATACACTGTTTTTGACAATGGAGTCATACTCCTCTACCACACAATCAACCCAAGTGGGGTCCTACACTACTTCCTGAAAGGAAGATGGTTCAATCACAATACATTTTCTCATGAGAGCCATGTATCCCGCAAATCGATCAGGAGACTGTCTCTGTCTGTGCTATGAAATAGGGGCTCCTATATTTTGTGCAACATCTAGTCTCAATCTGTCAGCTTTCGTGGTGCGCTTTCTGCCATTTATGATGGATGGATCTGCTTGAGTGGTTTCCTCCACTCCATGAACCTCTTCATGTGGATGATCCATATCTTGTGACTCATCTTTCGGAACCAGCAGTTCCTCTTCTGCATGAAAGTCTATCTCCCTCTCAAGCGACAACTGCATGGCTTTCCCCTAATCGAAATTTATATTCCATCACATAACAATCATCTTACTGTTCAACAAATACACACGATAATTATGGGGTGCTTCTGTGTACCCCACAAATATCCCAACTTCAGCAGTCAGTTCCAGCTTCTTCCTGGCATCCTTGGTCACATGCACATAAAAAGATGAGCCAAAAATTTTAAAATGCGAAACATCAGGTTTATTACCAGTAAAAGCTTCTTCAGGTGTACTCATGCCAAGTACTCTATGAGGACAACGGTTCTGCACATAAACCATTTTATCACATGCTTCTGCCCACAAATGCATTAGTAGGCCCTAATCATGCAACATCGCTCGTGCTGCACCCACGATTGTTCTAGTCTTTCTCTCCGCGACCCCATTTTTCTGTGGGTTATGAGGCGTTATAAGTTCTCTTTGAATTCCTTCTCTGCTACAGAAGTCTTTGAATTCGTTAGAGATGTATTATCCACCATTATCTCTCCTTAGAGCCTTCACTTGCTTCCCCGACTCTTTCTCCACCAATGCTTTAAACTCATAGAACTTTGAGAATGTTTGATCCTTCTTCTGCATGAAGAATATCCAACATTTACGAGAAAAGTCATCAACAAAAATAACATAATACATGTGGTTTTTTGTTGAAGCAACCAAGAATGGTCCACACATGTCCCTGTGAATTCTCTCCAGGATCACCGAAGCACGGTTCTCCTTTTCATGAAAGGTGGAATTTACATACTTCCCCAGGGTGGACCCCTTGCAATGATCTGACTAAGCAAGTGTTCCCCTTGGAATTCCAGTAGATATTTGTTGCATGATCTTCAAGGATCCATGATGAAGATGGCCCAATATCCTGTGCCATAATTCACCCTCATCCTGGATCACCACTTTTTTTTCCTTGCCTATCATGGCATTGCATCCATCTACCTCCAGCATGTAGAGATTCTTAACTCAAATACCTATCTTCTTAACTTGACATGTATCATTATGTCGCAGGTAAGATTTACCACTGCTAAAAACAACATCATAGCCTCTGTCCTCCAACATTGCGACTGAGACCAAGTTTTTCTTCAGACCTGGAACATGCATAACATTTCTCAATTGAAATGGTTTACCTGACTCCCTCTGAAAGGTAATGGTACCAATACCAGTTGCACTGTATCATCCATCATCGCCCATATCTATATGCATTCTAAGATCTTTCTCCTCCAAGTCAATGAAAGACTCTTTATCTCTCGTCATGTGGAATGAAGCGCCACTATCCAAATACCACACTGATCCCAATGCACTTGAAGCCATGCATGCGATCAAATAAAATTCAAGCTCAAATTGTGATACAAGAGCCTCACCAGTTGCAGATCCAATAACCGTCTTGTTCTTCTTCTTCTATGGATAGTTAGTAGTGAGATGCCCATGTTCGTGACAGTGAAAACACTTCACTTTGGACAAATCCAGCTTCTTGACTTTAGACTCGGATTTTGATTGGAATTTCTTCCCTTTCCCTTTCCTTGCCTTGGCATTCAAAGCACGATCCTCTTCATCATCACTCTTTGATGAAGATCCATCTATGGTGTTCCGCCTGAACTCCTCTTGCACTAGATTCGACCATAATTGTTCTCAATCTGACAATTTTTCCCTTCCATTGACAGAGTCTTGATAACTATGCCAACTCTTAGGAAGCCCTAGGAGCACCAAGCTCACCAAATCATCAACAATGACTGTTATTCCCACACTTCCAAGCTCATCCTGACATTGGACAAACTTCGTGAGATATTTTGGAATGGTGTCGCCTTTCTCCATCTTGATCTTCCTGAGTTTATCTTTGAGTGCCAATTTCCTATGGTCGCTACTATTTTGGAACAGATCTTTCAAAACCTTCCACATTGCATATGGTGTGGTTTTCCCATGGAGACTTGAGACAATGTGGTCTCGTACTCCCTCCAACAAAATCCTCCTCACCTTTGCTACTTCTGTTTGCCATGCATCAAGATTTTCAGTACCTGTCACATCCAGCTTAGGAACATCTTCGTCAATGTAACCCTTCAAGCCATTGTCTTCGATCACTGCTTCCATCCTATCCTTCCAAGCAATGTAGTTCGAGCTACCCTCGAGTGCATACTCCAACCTCAATCCATTGAAATACATTTCGATCTTGAATCAGCTATCGCACCAAGAAAATCTTGCAAATTTGAATGTTATCCAACCACCAAAACTCAACTTCTACAATGCCTCTTCCCTGGGAGGTTCACACCCCACCTAAGAGTAGCCCGAGGGAAGTTCACACCCTGCTTGTGTGTAGCCTGCGAACTTGCCTTGGAAGTTTGCACCCTGCTCCACTATAGCCTACGAGAATGCCAATGAAGTTCGCACCCCGCTTCACTGTTAGGGTGAGGGAAGTTCGCACCCTGCTCCACTGTAGCCTGCAAGATTGACAATTATGTTCGCACCTCACTTCCATAGCTCTGTGGCCTCCGTGGCTCTGATACCATGTAAAAATTTTGATACAAATTTTGTATTCCTACGATTCTCCTGATTTAACAATTTACACTACTGTTAAATATAGAATTGCTTCTACTATTATTCTTGCAGATTAAATTAAACCACGATCACAACCACAATGCACAAAGTGAAATATCAATAACACACAACACAAAAGTTTTACCGAGAAAGTGTAAAGCTAAAAACCCCACTATCATATATTATGTATATCATGAATCATGAATCAATCTCATACAAAACTCCAATCCAAGAGCTCTCAGTACAATACAATCATCTCACACTATCATACACAAATCAACAAATACCTATGCCAATTTCTGTGTCCAGATAGCCTGCCTCCTCTGTACAATTTCTGCAATTCGAATTCTCACAATGATCGAATATTCCAATTGCCTAGTTTGCACATGCTCATAAGCATATCCACTACATGTGTGATCAAATCAAAACTGATAGACAAACTGTCCCTTTCACCTGTTATCTCAACTGGGTCTCCACTAGATCTGACATGCATGTAGTTAACCATGGTGAATCTTCAGTTGCATGTGAGTTCTCTGATTAACTGAACTCTCACTAGTGCATGTTTAGTTACAATTAGTACAACTGATCTTAACTCACTTAACTACACTTATGATTCTGTTACAAATCCAACTCACTCAGTTATGAATGAAATAATAGATTAATATTTATTGTCTAATTTAGTTAAGGGAAAAGTAAATTAGACAGATGTTTCTTGTTGACTTTTCAACAGATTCAACTCATATTTGAGGGTCAAATCGAATTGGGAGATGAACTAGAAGTGGGTGAGGGGATGACAAGAACCATAAATGCACCGTTCATAGGAGTTCATGGATTTTCTCGTACATAGTCATGCATCGGGTGCATGTGTGCTCTTTTCTCTTCTTTGTCCCGCGCACATGGGCGCGCTTCCTTTAATGTTTCAGCGCATGCCAAGTTTTTGACTAGTTGTATAGTTTTTTGCCCCTTGGAAATGCATATTTGGTGCTGCAGGTGAACTATTAGGTGTTTGGAGATGCTGTATTTCTCTAACCATTTTCTTGTGATACTGCAGTCGAAATTTTAGTGATAACACCTATTCTATACCTCTCTTCTTGAGATTTTGGAATTTTTTTCTAACTTGCAATATTTTTGTGAAACAATACACAACCATTCACACATGTGTGTATGTTTTCATACCTTAAGCCTAGATTAGTGATTTTCCTTTTACATTGACTTTTTTTTTTGGCAATGTGGAGTCACGTGGTAAAATATGACTCAATAATTGTAATAACACATCTACACTCTCATTTGTCCAACCACACACCACTTGCAAGTTTATAATTTGAAGGATTGTTATCAAATGACTTAACTTGAAATTAGCATACACATGCTTTAAAGCATCCTCCATTGAATTGGCCCAATCATCGTTTATACCCTCACTCAACGTTCTATAATGTTCAACCCATTCATCTAACATTGTTGGATCTTCATCTATGTTTGGTGCCACTTCAATGATGTTTGGTACCTCTTCATCTCTCATACTACTCAATTGTATCATATCTTCATAATAATTTATGTTCCAAGGGCTTACACTACTATGCCCATGTCTTATCATATGCCAATAAATCAAAGACAATCATTAGATGGACATGGATATATGTCCATATCATTCTCATTGGTTATTGTCTCATCATATGCATGTTATTCATCCGTTTTCAACCTTCGAATTTGACTCATGTTTGATGTTCTTCATTCCAATATTAATTTGATATGTTAATTAACAAATATCAGGTAACTTAGATAACACAAGGGCACAAAATCAACTAATTTGTTGTTAACAAAAACAACATTGACAAGGAACTAAGCTAGTTTATGAGTTTTCATTTTCTAGTTGTCAAGAGAGGTTGGGAAAAGCAAGCATTGTTTAGAGAAGCCAATAGGAAAAGAGAAAGGTGTCGTAGAAGGAGGATTTTATCATCCTTGGCAGATATGAATCCTCTGTATTTTTTCAATCTTGTGGAACATGTAGTTCTTACTGCAACTTCTCACTCTCAATTTTGGCCAAGTTATTGCAGATTAATGATTTTGGGGGCACTTGAAGGAGCTTGAAAGAATTATTTTCTAAAACTATCATGCATTGAAACTATCAGAGTTACATTTTTTTTCTAAAACTGTCATCGTTCCATTTTTATGATATTGAAGAATGCTAGAAAGTGACCAAACTTGTGATTCTAGTTTAGATCTATTAGCTTCAACACATTAAAACATGCATCAGATATATAACTCACCATATTTTTCCAACCAAGACATATAGGGTCTTCAAACCAACACAGACATAGACTATGGTGCCTCTAGTTATTATTCCTCCTAATGTATCCATGACCAATAGGACCCTATGTGTAACCACAAACCCCGTCATGAGCATGGGCATAGCTAGCTAGAGATGTGCTTATTTGTACAAGTAGTAATGATCATGCAAAAGAAAAAATACATGGGAGGGTGTATCTTAGATTGGAAGCATGAAACCTATTCTACATGAGGTCTCTGTTGACTTACCAATTATAATTCAAGAGAAACAAGAGAAGGATTAGTTAGAGGAGAAATCTTTATTTACTAGCAGAATGAAACTCTTATCTATAGAATATTTAAATAATGACTCGATGATTGAAAACAATAGACCGCTTTCTTTTGAAAAATATTTTGAACAAACTAAGCATATGGCTCTTGATCAATCATCTTATGAAATAACCAAAAATGTACCACTAGTTTTCATGGACACTTAGAGTTTGTATTTATGTAATAACAAGAGTATGTTTATTGGATGTACTATCATGGAACATATTACAATACTTGAGAAAGAAAGTGATTCATATTATAAGGAAATTTCTTATTACCCAAACTCTGAATTTTTTTATACATTGTACCCTGATTTGTTTGTTGACCTTGACTAATAGAAAGTTAATTATGACTTCCATGTACTTGAAAATGTTGGTTTAGTAGCATAGGAAATCTATATAGGAAATTTTTAGTGGCATAGTCAAATAAGAGATTAGGAGTTGGAATAGAAGTTGAAGGAGCTGGAGGATTATTCCTTAGCCAACCCATGATCAATTGGGAGTTTGAGGAGATGAATTAGTCAATATACCAACCAAAACCATTCTTCAGGGAGGGGATAGAGACATTCTGGTAGGGGCTTGAGAGATCATTTAACCATTAACCAAAAGCCTTCCATTCACCTTTCAACATAATAATTTCACCTTTATACTTTCAACTTACTTCATTCTCCTTTATCCTTTAGCCCCTCTCCTCTCAAAAAACAACACCTCACCTCACACAAAACAACACCTCACCTAACCTAAGAACTGGAAATCGAAACCACCAGACTTACCATCACAAGCCCCGAATCACCCACTCCATGAAAAAAATATGGTCAATTTATAACGAGGTGTAGAGTGATGGTAGTTTTCAATTGAAATATGTGGAAGATTATCTTGATTTACAAAACTAGGAAAATTTTGCCATTTAAATTATGTGAACAATATTTGCTCTACGAGGCTCCTTAAAAATCTTATTGAAATGATTTTTTTTCACCTCAACCATCTCAGAAAACATATGATATTTACCTCCCACGCCATTCTTAACACTCCAAATGGCATTTGATATTTTCATCATCTTTGAATAGTTGTGAAAAAATCAGGTGTTTTCATCTCCCCGTGCTACCCAAGTTGCTCTAGTTTTTTTACTCCATTTTGATTCTTCCTAGTCAAGAAACTCTTTTTCTCATGGCTCCAAAAGATTTAAGTTACTTATCTCTTCTTCATTGAAAATTACATTCATGTTAGGTTTGAAAATGTTAAAAATTTCTTCTTCTGGTATCCTTGTCTACTCTTATGGATCCTTGAGTTTGGATTTGGCCCACTCAAAAAAAATTATTTTTACAATTTTAAAATTGTCACTAAATTAAATTGTAACAGATTCCTCCAACCGATCGTCCCTATGTTTCCATTCATTATCATGCAGATCCCTAAATTCAATATCCTTAGACCAATGAGAGTTTAATTTAGAAGGTCTTGGGGGATTTTCATTCTGCCTCCCCTACTAGGAGAAATATGGGAACATGAACAAAAATATCCAACAATCCCCTTCGAACTAATATTCATCAAAATAAAATACTACGACGAGACTCGTTTAAAATTTATAACAACTTAGTAAACCAAATGAAATTTGTTACCATCCTTTCACGCATAAAAGGGTTGTTGTGATATGCAAGCCTGTTTTAAATTTTTTCATTCATAAGATTCCTGGGTGGCTATGGAATCTATGTAGTACAAGTTAGATTAATAACTAAGCTATATTAGTACTTACTAGTAACTTAGAAATTCATCTTAGGATAAATTATATTTAGAAATCAATTATAAACTAAAACCTCAACATTGTATTGGGATTATCAACTATTTTATGTAGAATAGGCAATATTTGTTGTATGTGGCATGAAATATTGGAATTGGAAACCATATTATATGTCATGTCAATCGAAATGGGAACAATAATATGCAACAAGAAATTGTTGAGGCCACAAATTCAAGGTTCATTATAGAGGCAAAAAGATCAATCAATTTGGACTTACTAAACTACTTAGAAGAACTTGCTTTAGTATTTGGATACTTATGTGGGACACCTTTTTAGTGAGATTTAAGACCCAAGTGCATATTTTATCCTTTCATGTAAAATTTTGGTCTTATGTAATTATAAAGTGTTTGAAATGATAGTACATACCCATTAAGGCCTTTATTGCATTGCTCTTGAGGTTTACAACTATTTGCATATTTCCAGTGATGCATTGCAAACCTATTTGTGTGTGTGTCTCATATTCATAAAGATTCAAGGAAAGGAAGACAGGGACACCATTTTTTAGAATCACTAGAGAGATTCATAAAATTTCAAAGTACATTAGGGTATAGAACATAGGGAATTTATTTTATCTCCCATATAAATAAGATATATAGAAAACATAAAAAAATAATTGTAATTTTATTATTAATAATGAATTATGACTAATAACAAATGAAGAAAATTCATGATCCAATCATACAATTTGAAATTTAAATAGGCCAATCCACACATCATATAATGATGCATTCATACAATACCATATGAAAATAGCTTGTGACATGTCTTCTCCTTACAAGTGTTCCAATAGTCATTTAGAAACATTAAGCTCAAATGTGTTGCAATAGTTCTTTGGAATCATTGATGTGAATTTGAGTCTTTATAAGATAAGGTAAGGTAAGATAACTTTAGTAATGTCCAATGAATGACCATAAAATTAGGTCAATGAGAATAAAACAATACAGTCAATGTAGGAATGAAAAGTGGGAGTGCAAAAGCAACTCCCCGGTCAATATTGAAAGAAGAGAGAGAAAGAACTAAGTGTCTATAAAAAAAATTCAATGTTTAACTAAGAGAATATATAAATAATGTGCAAGTATAAGAAACATGATATAAATTTAAGAGTCTCAACACTGAACAAAAGAGAGGATGTCAATGATTTATAGTGCTCATGTTGGTTACTAAGGGTGAGGCCTTCAAAGGCATACATAATCCTATGGAATATATGGAATGGACTGATCATCCCTACCTCAAATATTGACTTATTCCTTACTCTCCATATAAAAATACATGCAATGTAGGCACAACAAGTCGAAGTGAAAAAGAAAAAACCCAATCAATATTGAAATCATAGAGAGAAATAACTAAGTGTCTATCAAAGGATTGAATGTTTAACTAAGAGAAGATATAAATAAGGTGAAAGTACAAGAAATATGATAGAAATTTAAGAGTCTCAACATTGAACAAAATATAGGATTTCAAGGATTTTTTAGTGCTCATGTTGGCTACTAAGGGTGAGGCCTTCAAATGCATACATAATGGTGAAATGCTTTCTCAAGTGTAGGGGCTTGAGAGAGCCTTTCACCATTAACCAGAAGCCTTACATTCACCTTTCAACATAAGAATTTCACCTTTAGAATTTCAACTTAAGCCATTTGCCTTTATCCTTTATCCCTTGACCTCTCACAAAACAAAACCTCACCTCACCTAAGAATTGTAAATTGGAACCACCTAAATTACCCTCACAAGCACCGAATCACCCAACCCACAGAAACAAGCTGGCCAATTTCTAATGAGGTCTTGAGTGATGGTATTTTTTAATTGACAGATGTGGAAGATATAGTAACACCTGATGTTTCAAACCAATTTCATCATTCACATAAATATCTGGGGTTTTCAAATTTAAATATACAGAAATAAATAGATCCTAATAAAAAATTATAAAATACAAACATACATCTAGGGTTTGCAAACAAAATTCTATTTACCTTTGACTTTGCTGCAGAAGGCCCCTGCAATTTCGAATTCTTACTTCACCTTTTGAGAAGTCTCCACATCCTCTCCATAGCATTTTTATTTTCCATGGAAGTTGCTTATATACCTATACAACCTCCAATGATCGAATTAACTAAAACCCCTCTCCTCTAGTCGGGTCCAAGATCCAATGGTCCAATTAACTAAAACCCCTATGCTTTGGTCAACTCCAGCTCTAATTTAGACCTCATGGAATCCAATACTGTTGACGGGCTCCAATATTTATCAGAACAAAAACCCCAATTACAAATCCCTCTTCCCCATCAAATATTTAACATTGCACCCACTCCCTCTATGTAATATTGGTCAGGACAAAAACCTGAAATACAACTCTCTCTGCCCCGTCGAATACTTACCACTGCACCCACTCCCTTTGTGCCCATGGAATAGTTGTATACTACATGAAACCCCAATAAAAACACCAATGCTCAAATTAAATAAAACCCCTCTCCTATGGTCGCCTCCAAGCTCCAATGGTCCAATTAACTAAAACCCCTCTTGTAGTGTAGCTTTTCACTACCGGGGTTTACAAACCTCTCAGTTACCATTCTATACATGGAATTTTACATAATTTGTAAAATCATTATAAGCACATTCATTTAATCATTAAACACACGTAAATTACAGAGTAAAGCATATCTTGTTACTACTATAATTAAACATTCCATAGTATTCAGCAGCACTTCATTTACACACAGCGGAAAACATGATAATATATATACAACACAGCCAAAACATGTTCAAAACATAATACGGAATACTTATCTTTTAAAAGCTGTAGAAATCACCAACCGAGTGCAGGCCTTCCACGAACCTCCCAGCCTTAGACCACACTGTTCATCAGCTCAACAGTGGGTCACCCCCGAGCTGGGACCGAGCTCCACCCCAAGGCAAGGAA
>ML790119.1:403819-416716 GCA_009831015.1 Picea engelmannii | reverse complement strand
AAGCTGAATTTTGGTTTCATCTTCTTGAATCTTTTGTATTCTACAATATACTTCAATTTGACGTATCCAATTATCTAACTTTTCAGCATTAACTTCCCCATTGTAAATTGGCAATTCAAATTTTATATCAAGCTTTAATGAAGAAATTTGCGAAGGAGTTTTACCATGCCCCTTTGGAGAATTCAGAAGATGTTTCGAACTGGTAGAAGAAGAAGAAGAAGAAGAAGATGATGGAGGAGAGGGTGGTGGAGAAGCATCATTCCCCCCATTTCTGTCTGGAGGTTTATCACCACTGCCTCCCTTATGCATGGAAGGGTTGGAGCCTTCACCCTGCGACAATATGTTCCTTTCCATCAAGATCTTCATCATCTCTATCATCTCCATGACATCCTTTCTAAGATCTTCTTCTTCGGTAGGAACACGTTCATGACTTTCTGCATGAGCCATGCTTGGTGAATGTCTCTCTGAAACTTACGGTGAATGAATATGATTCCCCCTTTTCGGATGAGAACTTGGCTCCACAATTTGACCTTCTCCTCTTGTGAGTTTCAACCTTGTGAGCATCAGAAACAAAACTTGCAAACAATCAAGTCTTCAAAAACCAGTGCTCTGATACCAACTTGATCTAAAATTGAAGAAGACTTGAAATACTTGAAATTATTTGCAATTAAATGTTATGTATTTAAAGAAAATGGATCAGTTTACAACACATAGATTAAAGGATTACTTATGAAAATTACACATAGACAACAGCATAATCAATGAACATAAGCACATAAACACAACAATTGATAAAGGATTTCACCCCTCTCTTGGGCTACATCTCCTGGTCCAGCTTCCAATGGATCATTATTATTAATTGCTCAAAAAGTGCTCAAAAACATGTCTTACAATGCTCAAAATGAAAAAACGAATGCTCCAATGGCTTCAGAGCGTTCCAAAACCCCTGTCTGGGATCTTTCGGCACCTCAATCGGTTGAAAAACGAATAAGTTAGGCCTCCTGGAAGTCCCCCCTTCAATCTTGCTGTCTCTGCATCTACAAAACGCACCCTTGTTGATTGAACTTGGCTCACACGCAATATAAAGCGTGAAAACCCAGCACCGGGTGCAACCACGCCAACGGTACAAATCGTAGAACGGTTAAGGGTGTTCTAGCCCCTAACTGCCTAGGAACCTGGGCATTAGGCACCTGGGCATATGGCTCATAGGACCGTGCGCATGGCAAAAGGTGGTTAATATGGTTACAACGGTGTAACTCCCCCCGCGCTCCATACATGGTCACATGGAAAACCATATAACCATGGCATACAACATAAACCGAACTCTGTTGTTTTAACACCCGCGTGCAATATAACAATAGGTCACATTACAATGAATAGGACCACGGGTCGGGGCTAAGCCCCGGCCCGACCCCCACCCATTTATACAATTGTATGACTTTATAAACATTGTGAATGGTTATATGTTAAGTCATATAGTGTGGGTGCATTGGTTGGACAGTTATGCGAAGGTGTTACATAGTGGGGGAGGTCCGGGGGTCAAACCCCGCGGACTTCAACAATTTTACACAACAACCATAAACCAAACAACGAGTGACACATGGCACCCATGGATTGGACCACGTGTCCTCATATAATTTTCCACCAAAGGACACGTGTCACTTCCTGATTCGACAACCATCAACCAACAAATTCTTTCCATGTCACTTCTGTACGGTCTGTACGGTCCTGCCACGTCAGACTGTACGGACTGTACAGTGAGCATCATTTTTTTTGCGGGTTTGACTTGACGAACAAATCGCAATATATCTCGCTCTCGACGTCCGTTTGAGACAAAACGAGTTGCGTTGGGTTCACAACGATGAGGTCTACGCTCTTGTCCGGATTGAAGCGATTTCGAGCACTTTGAATTTTTGAGCAAAATTTGATGCCTTGATCAGGTAGCCACCCTATTTGTTTCCTTCTATTCATGTTCTTGCGCCTCTCTTAGCTTGGACTCTACAACCTTCATCTCTAGGTCTTCTATCAACTTTGTTTACACTTGCACATTCTCCTCGTAAAGTTTCATGCGTTCACCCTCAATCTGTTCGAATATTTAGACACTTAGGAGTTAGTTAAGATCTACTTGTTCTAATGTGTCGTTAGGTAAAAGTGTGTTTCTTTAGTATGCATTAGTATGCATTTCTAGTTAGGAAATATGACGATCACGATATGACCCCAACATAGAGTGATTCGACGATTCAAATTCTCCTCAATCTTAACGGTCATTGATTCTTGGCTTAACACCCGATTGGTCCATGATATTTATTTAAAAATCATGGAGGGGAATTTTCCGATGATCGATTATTACAAACTCTATTGTAAAATCTCTCTGTAATATTTTCTTTTGCATTAATAAACTGCTCCAAGTGGTTGTGTTGGCTGGGACCGTGGAGGTTTCCCCGTAGGAGTTTTACCACATCAAAACATTGGTGTGTTAATCTTTGATCTGGTTGTGTGAGTGGTTATTGAAGGTGTTCTTCTTTTGTTGGAATACATGTGTTGTCGAACATCGAATCAAAGCTTGTTTGAAGACCCGCTCCTGTTGTAGATCGAGATCATGAAGCTGAGTTCCCTCGTCTCTATTTCTTTTTTCATTTTTATACATTTTTGGGCTAAGAGGACTATTCCATTGCATCTGGAGTGATTGTTTCAATCAACAATGTTTTTCGTTTCACTAGGAAAAGTTTTCATTTTCCCAAGATACGACCATTTCAGCTAGATCCGGAGGTGTATAAAGCCTGAATACACCCTTTTTAAATTTTTACAGAGTATTATTTTGATTTTATTTTGGTTTTATATTGTTTGTTTCTGGGTTGCTACTCTTTTAGATCTGTGTATTCTCTTTTGCCCGCACCTTGTGTGATCTCGACAAATCAGAAACAAACAGAAAAAGGTACATTTTTTGGGTAAGCTAACTGAGCTATAACCCTTGTTGTCATCAAGAAGAGAAAGTGTTTTCTTGTGTGAAAAGATTTGTTTATGAGAATACTCTCCAAGGTCGTCTTCAACAACAAAAACAACAACAACCCTCATGATAAACAATACAATATGTTTTGCTAGCCCACTTGGTTAAAAGTTTCCCTATTAGGTAAGAGGTCTTGAGTTCAAGTCTCTCTTTTTGTTACTTTTTTTTTAAAACGTTCATGCTCCATTGTAAAGTGTATTTCACTTCAAGTATAAAAGTGAATCACTATAAGTAGCTTTAATATTTTATTTTAAGTTATTTATTTTGCATGCAGCTTTATTTTATAAAGTAACTTCATTGTAAAAGTGATCCCCGCTTCCTTTTATAAAAGTGGGTCATTTCATAAAGCAACTTACACCACCACATGATCCTTTGGTTATTGTTTATGACTTTTTTAAAAGGGCATAACTTTCACATCTGAAGTCCATTTTCAATGCCATTTTTTTGAAACTGCCTAATTTTTCAATATATTTGTTGGTTCTTGAACAAGTTTGAGTATCCTTGGTCATGTTTAACCTATTTTTGGGACTTCGACAGGCTGTCAAAGATGGAGTGCAAGTTGAAGCAGAGATCACTGGATCTCGGCCCCTTTTTAGGGATTTTTGGTTTTGGGATTATGTAACGAGAATGGAGATGTTGGCCCATGGGTTTACCCATGTTTAGACCCATTTTGTAATACATAAATAGAAATCTAGTCGATGTAGGAAGTAGTTAATTAGTAATTTCGATCTATGTGATCGAAAGAGGGACAAGTATGTCATGCTAAGTGCTAAGTGTTATTTTTTAAGTGCAAGTGGTAACTGTAATTGCTTTGTGCATACTATGTGAGTCTTGCAGAGCTAAGTGCAAGTGATTGTAAGAGACTGTGGAAGGATTTTTGATGTAACTGAAGGAAGGAGGATCTAGTGAGGTGCGCAGATCTCCTGTCTTCTACGGAGTAAGATCTCAAGTCTCTGTGCATGTAGTTGATTGAGCGAAGATAATAAAAGAGAAAAAGAGTTGGTGGACGTAGCCCCAGGGTGGGGGTGAACCACATATATCCTGTGTTGTGATTGCTATGTGCTTTATGGTTGTTCTATTGTCTATGTGATTGAATACTTAGTGCACTGATGTATGCTTAGAAGGATCTGATATAATAGCTTAGTACTAAATAATGTGAATGAATGCTAGATATGATCTATGTTGATATGCTTATTACTTGAATCTATTGGATCTGTATAAATATTGTCTTGATATGTTGTTAGGGTTTAGTTGCATGGTAAACTAAGGTCGAATATTAACTAACTATAACTGCTAAGTGCTATGTTAAGGTGTTACAATCGTACATCTGTGTCCCATCTAAGGTTGCAGACACTAAAGTCCTGCAACCACCCCTGCCTCTGCCTAGGGTGAGACTTCATCTGCTTCACAGGTGTTTCCGAAAGGGTCGATAGTTAGGGTTTTTTTGGTGCATTGTTGTAGCGTTGAACCCTAGGTCTGCCCCTGTGCCAACAAATGGTTATGTTGTGGGGACCTAAAACTGTGATTGTTGGGAACTAAGGTAAAGAAAAAGAGAAAGGCCCTATGCGTAGATTTGTTGCTAAAGTGCACAGTATCTGACCTACTGGGAACTGAAGAAAAGAAAGAAATCTCTGTGCCTAGATCTATTTCCTTAGTGCACAATATTCTACTTGAACTATAAATCTTTGTGCTAAAAAGAGAAGTCAGATATGAAGAAAAGAGGTAAGATCTTGAAGATTTGTTCTCTGGTAAAGGTAAGAATAGCGAAAAGTTTAGATTTGGAAGCTTTGTGCTCTGTTGAAAGTAAGATTAGTGGAAATTTTTGTTTCAAGAGTATGGATCTAGGTATGCTTTATAAATGTTATCCTAGTCTGTAAACTAGGGAACAACTAGAAGATAAAAGGTTTGATATGAATAGATCTGATAGAAATAATGAAAGATATGTTATTCCTATGCATAGAAAGAATGTTTGGACTAACAAATGGATGCAGGATCCTAGAAATAATTTTTTGTAGGTTAGCTACTATGATCCCAATGCACAGTACAGGAAAGGCCGAGGATCATTTAAGAAAAAAAGAGGATTAACCCTTTGTTACAGTTGCAGAAGACCGGGACATCTTGCTAAGGAATGCCCTAGAAGAAGACCTAGTTGTATGTGTTGTAAAGCTATGGACCATGAAGTTTTAGATTTCCCTAGAATGATTACTAAGATTGAGAGAATGAATATGAGAGAAGAAAACCTTGAGGAAGGTCACGAAACTAAGACCATGGCAGAACCCCAGACAGAATCAGAGATTGTACTACTGAAAATGAAAGAAACCCTAAATGATCACAGAGATATCAACTTATCAGAGATATTCAAAGAAAAAGAATGCATAGAAGCACGAATAGGAGACTTCGACATAGACTATGTTTTGGATGAGGAAACACAGGTAAATATCATGACAGAAAGAACTTGGGAAGCTTTAGGAAATCCTGATACGATTCCTTCATTAGGAGGAGTATGACTATTCAGGGGAAAGCTATTAAACCTATGTGGAAGACTCACCAAGGTATCTATGAGTGCTCATGGAGCTTTGTTAGAGGAATATTTTTAGGTTGTTAGATTCATTGAGAACAACACTCCATTTACTATGTTATGATGAAAAACCTGGATCGAGAAAGATCAGACCAGAAGAAACAAAGAGGAGGCTCAAGAACAGAAAAAGAATGAATTAAAATATTTCATGAATATAAGGATAGCACACTTAATTGCATAAAAAGAGAACACATGGAATCTACTTAGAACAAGAAACTTGGATCACAAAGTTGAAAGAACACGGGAAGATTCACAGATGAGTAGAGCACCTACTCCAGATAAAGAAGCAATACTATTCTCTAATCCTATGAAAGAATATCAACAACGCAAAGATGCTATGCCAAAAGAAGACAAGAATCGGAATGAAAAAAGTAATATCGAGACGAAGATCAATGGGGAGAAGTCTAGAAAACTCAGTAAGAAGAGAGAAAATATTGAAAAATTACAGAAGGGCCCAGAGGGAACTTCGCGTAAGGAAGATTTTCACAATTGGAACTTCGTCGGGATATCAGAAAAACACCCCATCGAACTTCTCCATGATGAAGCGATATGACCCTTGGAAGGATTATAATCATTGGATCGACGTTCCAAAATGGTTAGAACAACATTTATAACCAAAAATATTTCCATCGGACCGTTGGGACTGCGCCGAAACGAACATAACTGCATTGATGGAAAACTTCTTATACATTGGAGAGATCCATTACATCATTTCTACTTAGTTCGTCGACTGTTGCACTGAGAAAAAAAATTCGAATTATGTCAGAGATAACAAGAGAACCCATTGCTACTGCACTATGATTTGTGAGATCGACACTGATTCTATTTCTTTGAGCACTCATCCATCCACCCAAGTTTTCTGATCGAGAGCGTGCATGTCGGATGAGCTCAACGTTGTGGAGAAGTCAATCGAGGAATTTTTAATTGATCTGATGGCTCAGAGAGTGATGTCTACAGGAGTCCAAGCTTCATCGATACGAGGAGTGCAAGCCTCTCTGTCGACTTCTCCCGGATCTATACCATCATGACTGACAATAGAGAAGAGAACCAAGCACATAGATGATCTAGCAAACACGAAGTTAATCCTGACCATCTTACCCGACTACATCTCACCTCTGGATGGTGTGGTGAGTCATGGCAGTGTCCCAAGGGAATTTGATTACACCATTATTACTGCGTACCTATCGAAGGGGATACGTGCATTCAATACACAGCAAGATAGGATCGCGACGTTGAAGTTCAGGGACTTCAACCTAGGTGACCATAAGAATTATAGCATGATTTTTCCTTACAAGTATCTGACCAGGATGAAGGGGAATAACTTGAAAATAATCTCCCATCCATGGAATATGAACCTCGCGTAGTCTACCCTCTTGAATGTAATAAAAATACCACACTCTGGAAGGCACCAGGAGGTTAACACTTGTGTTAAGCTCCTTCTCTCATGTTACCATGGAGGCTATCTATGGCTAGATAGATGCATCAAATTCAATTCGATGTTGATCCATAGGATCATCGGATTGATCATGCAAGGAAATGACCCGCAATACTTATACCTAGGGAAGGCATCTGAACACACCCTGGCACAGAGAATTAAGGACACTTACGAAAATGTAGAAAATGGAATTCGAGACTACAAGGTAGCTTCCATCCAGAATGGCATAGTGCGCCTAGCCTACCAGTTGATTGTAGGGAAGCTAGTAAGGAAGAAATGACCTACACAAGTCACATGATTTGTTGTTGACATAGCCAAGAAATGTGTAGAAGGAATCCATATGAATTGGTTGAAGTACTTGGTCAACTAGATGGAATTAGATTGCCGCGAAGCTCAGGATCAGGGCTATGAGTTCTAATTTAGCTGGCTCATGATCCTTATCACATTTACCTCTTGGGAAATTCCATAAGGTGAGATCTTCCCATACATTAAGTCATTTCAGCCACTCACTGCGAAGTTCACAACACTTTGATACTCGAGTGATATGGGAAAACAATGGCAGTCAAATGCGGTCTTTCATACCTATTATCTCTAGCTTAAGAGGGCTATTGAAGCTATCCCTCGCATGACGTTGAACATTCTGCATCGATTCCGACCCCTCATGAAGTTCCACACAGATCGACACTTCACTTATATCACTGCATGCACAGATGAGCACAAAGAAGAGCTTCAATCATACTACAAGATCACAGAGGAGGACCTTGAAGAGATCACCAAAGACTGGTCTACAGAACTACTCATCCTTGCAGACCCCGTAGAAATGTCAGACCCTAAACTAATCGAAATCCCTGAGACCACTTATGAAGAAAATGATCTTCCTAGACCCAACAGAAGGAAGAAGACCGCATAGGTCCAAAACTTGAGTAGTGCATCAGAAGGAACTGCTTCAGTATCACTTGGACAAGGGGGTGATGACGAAGTAGAAGAGAAAAAGACCAAAGAAGACCAACAGATGCAAGATGAAGTAAAACGACCTAGGGACCCCACTGATGAGGTTTATCCCTTGAAGAAAAGGAAGGTTTCACCCACAAAACCCACTTCCCTAAAAAAATCTAGATCAACCTTGACTAAGATGCAAACTATGCTCAATGTAGATGACTATGACTTTATCATCGCAGTTGTAGGAGATGCCTCATAGGATATCTTGTAGAAACATGAAGCCAAGCAGGAGGAGATGTATGATAGAATTGAGGTCGAACTCAGAGGGGTACAGTAGGCCCTTCAATCCAGTCGCGCAGTATCCACTATGCCCCCACCATCAAAAGCACCTGAGTTGGGATATGAGCCTACACAACTCTGCAAACTAGTTGATGCGACCGAAGCTCTCCTTCGTTGTGCACAGGAAGAAGATGAACAGGCCACAAAGGCCCTAAAGCAAGTACAAAAATTAGTCATAGATAAACGTCGAGTTGCGCATCAAGAGAAGGCTTCCCTCTAAACTAATTTTGAACAAGAGAAAGCACAGATCCAGCAAGAGAAAGAGTAGTTTCTCACAATGCAGGTGGGAGTAAAAGAAGCAGTCAACGAAGCACTTCACTTTGTGACAAGCTTAGAACAAAAAGAGGAAGACCCAGTGGAACATTAAGTAGGTCAGCTTGTGGAAGTTATCCAATAGTTTCAACAGAGAATCGTAGACCTCGAGCTATGAACAGTGCCAAGTACCTCGTAGGACGTGCGAGATCAACGAGAAGTCAATGATCGGAGTGCAATCAAGAGGATCAGAGAATTCTCTCTGGAATGAAAATAGCTAAGTGCTCACAGTGCACAAAATTATGAGTGACTCATTGATGATACTAAGCTAAAGGTACTGGAGTCATAGCTCCAAAAGGAAAAGTAGCAAGCAGCAACAGTACAGGCGCAGTTGAAGCTCCTATCAGGAGTTGAAAGGATGAAGCAATCCCAAGAACAATGCACTGCTCAATAGCAGGTCCACACCATTCAAAGAAAATTCATGGAAGTGACTCAAAGGCTCCAACTAGTCCAGGATGAAGCTTGCCAATTGTTTGAGGAGATTGAAGGCCAAGGCACAGAGTTGGAACAAGTAGCCGCTGCAGTCGAACAACGTTTAGAGGGACCTGTCAATGAAGAAGTCATCCAAGATTTCGTTGAGAAGGAGGCCTTGGCATAGCAATAGGTCAAAGAATCTCGATCCAAGATCGAGGATTTTGAAGCATAGCTACCCAGACCAGAGTGACTCAGGACGAGTCATAGGTGAGTGTTGGGGGCATGTTGGCCCTTGACCAAGTTTGAGGATCCTTGGTCATGTTTGACCTATTTTTTGGACTTCGATAGGCTGTTGAAGATGGAGCACAAGTCGAAGCATAGATCGTGCGATCTTGGCCCATTTTTAGGGATTTTTGGGTTTTGGGCTTATGTAACATAAATGGGGATGTTGTCCCATGGGTTTACCCATGTTGACGCCCATTTTGTAATATATAAATAGAAATCTAGGTAATGTAGGAAATAGTTAGTTAGTAAGTTTGATCTATGTGATCAAAGGAGGGACAAGTATGTGATGTTAAGTGCTAAGTGTTATTTCCTAAGTGCAAGTGGTAACTATAATTTCTTTGTGCATATTGTGTGAGGCTTGCAGAGCTAAGTGCAAGTAATTGTAAGAGACTGTGGAAGGCTTTATGATATAACTCAGGGAAGGAGGATATAGCGAGGTGCGCAGATCTCCTGTCTTTTGCGGAGTAAGATCTCAAGGCTCTTTGAATGTAGTTGATTGACCGAAAAATGGATTCTTCCAGTAATATTTTTCTTACCAACACCAAGTACTTCCAATTGAAATACCATATGGAGGATTTATTAAGAAGTAAAGGCTTGTACCAGATTACCTTGGGAAAGGAAAAAGAACCCAGTGATGTTGATAAGAGAGTCAAATGGGATAATAGGAGTGGTGAAGCACGTTTAATGATCAGAATGTCCATATCTCTTGATTTAAGGTTCCACATTAAAGAAATTGATGACCCCGATGAAGCTTCGGAAAAGCTTGAATCTATGTTTGGTAAACACAATATTATTTGAGCACATCAGTTAGAAAATCAAATATTGACTTTATGTCAAAATTATTTTTCTTGCATTGAAGACTATCTGTCTAAGTATAACACACTCAGAATTTTATGTGAAGAATGTGAGATAAAGTTGGAGGAAGAGAGTTCCATCTATATTATTCTTTCTAAGTTAGGTAGTGCATATTCTATGTTTTTATCTACCTTTTATGCCATTAGAGAGGCTCTAGGGAAAGCTTATCAAAAACCCACTTTTGAGTCCTTTTGTGATTCTTTGATTAGAGAGCAAGATAAGCTTGTACAACTTGGAGTGATCAACATTGGAGGTACCTACAACAAAGCCTTAGTCTTCTAGTAGAAAGATAAACCCAAGAATACCAAGAAGCAACATTCTCACCAAAAGAAAAGGAAACATAAGGGTCCCAAACCCGCTCAGACAACTTTAGGTCCTAATGGTGACAAAGGAGAAAAATCTAAAAGAAAGAAGATTGACAGACATTGTTATAGAAATATTTTTCCTCACCCTATGCAAAGTTGCTCAGAAGGCCTTTTTCCATTTCCCTATAAACAATTGAAGTCCCATTTTTCAAATACCAGAGATAAAAACAATATTTTTCCACATATACATTCCCTAACTATTATCCAACATGCGTATATGCAAGTTGCACCACTACAGAACGCGTACATCGGGTTTTGTGCCCAAAATTAAAAAATAGTGTTAGGTTTCCATGTCACATCACAAGATCCATGATCCTTAACCTTCCATATACTGGAAAGGCTCTGACTCGACCCTTCAGTTCCATTTGAATGATATAAAAGGGCCATATCTGATCTATGGAAAAGAGGAGAATAATTCAACTTTGAGAGAAAAGTTACTCTGGAGAAATTATTCACTTCATATTGAGTCTGCATCCCTTTGTCTTTTTAAGTCTGAACACATGGTTCAACCCCCAATCTCTTCCCTACTTGATTGAGAACCTAATTGTCTCTCTTGTATGAGCTTTCCTTTGGTGGATAATTGAAGTGGTGAAGGCCCAGTTGGAAGGGACTTAGTTTCTCTATTCTGAACCGTGTCGACATGGAAGTTTGTAATTTATTCACTTCTGTTGATTACATTTTAATAGAAATACTCTTTTCTCATCCAATTAATATCTTGAAAATATTTGAATTGTTATTCCGTGGCCATATTTGTTATGGATGTTGATGGATTATGCTATTGAATGTGCTAACTTTATATGTTATCACCATATTCTTGCATTTCTTGGTTGTTGAGGAAAATTTGCAGGTGTATTGCTTTGAGTCAAGTGCTCAATGGTGGACTTCATCGAATGTCGAGACGAGGTAGGCTCTTTATCTTGTCTTGTTAAAATATTTTCTTATATAGCATATCTGATATTAGAGTTGATTTTTGTAGTCATTTCCGTCTATTGTGGTTTACCCCTAGCCATAGAGATATTTTCCTCGTAACATAATTGGTGAGTATACTGAGGATATAATCTTATATTTGGGGTTTGGAGTGTTTTTATCCTTTGATTGCTTTCTTTTATATTGAGTTTCTTGTCGTCTAATTTCTTGACAACCTCTATTCATTTTCAGTCTAATTTTCTTGGCCTTATCCTTATCTTGGTAGTTTTGTAACACATATACACGGGTTTTTACCTGACATTTGTTAAGCCCTAATATTGGCTCATTACCACTTAATTGGGGCATATTAGATTAGTAATGTTATTTTATTTATGTCGTCTTTAGGCCATTAGTTGTGATTTAGATTAGTAATGTTATTTTATTTATGTCGGCTTTAGGCAATTAAAACCTCCTAGTCTCCTATATATACCAAGGAGACATTTTCATTTTGAATCATCTTGTACTTGAACATTTAAGTGGGGTAAACGGAGGTTTCCCCCTCGAAGAGTCTTATTATCTGATATTATCTCTTTTTCAAGGCGTTTATTACTTTTCTTGAGGTTTTTCTATGCTATATTGATGTTTGGTTCTTAACATATGGTATCAGAGCTCAAGGTCTTGGGGTTTCGCTGCTACATCTGAGACACC
The DNA here is from genome assembly GCA_009831015.1 of Picea engelmannii. NCBI lineage: Eukaryota > Viridiplantae > Streptophyta > Pinopsida > Pinales > Pinaceae > Picea > Picea engelmannii. The sequence continues at coordinate 404,573 of ML790119.1, read as the reverse complement.
GTGGAATTTTCGCTATAACTTTTTTTCTACAACGTTTCAGGAGGAACGGATTAAAGGGTTTTTATAATACTGATCAAGGTACGTTGTGTTAAAAATTCAGCTCCTGAGGCCTTATAATTTCGGAGATACAGCCGGTACAAGATAGGGTTCTGGAATCATCCTGAAATGAGTCATTGTAGAATTTTTGCTATAAAAAATTTTCTGTAACGTTTCAGACCCTGAACTCCGGAGAAAATTTATAGAAATTAGTATTTTATATGTGGAAAAACATTTCAGCATCTGGGTCATATTAAATTTGTAGATACACCCTGTGTAAGATAGGGTATCTGACTAGCCCCATTGACTAGTCTCAAGAAGGTGTTCTAGTTAAAACAAGCATAACTTCTTGATGGAGTATCCAAATTGAGTGGAACTGGTTTCATTGGATCGTGGACAGTTAGTAGTAATTTGAGTGCGAGTTTCATAATTTGATATCAATTATTGTGTGTGGGGCACACTATACAAGGGAGATCTCCTGGAAAGGCCAAAAATCAACAAGTTGTGGGGAAGTTATCATAAATTCCACTTGGCACATCCAATTGTGATCAGACCTGTGGAATGGAAGAGAATAAATATCAGAGAAATACGTAAGATAAAGTTTCATACCCATAAGGGCCAAAAATTGGGAGATACAACAGAAGAGATATTGTCTAGCAGAACCACCTCAAAATCAAGGTTCAAAAGTGATACTCGATCAACATGCCACCCAAAAAGG
>ML790119.1:377429-389925 GCA_009831015.1 Picea engelmannii | reverse complement strand
ATCTGGAAAGGAATGTAAGAGGGAAGACGAGGTCCAGTTAGTACATCCCAATCAAAATGGATGGCCTCATTACTTGGAGGGGGTTCCACGGGAGAAGGAGGAATACCCCCTGACACGACAGAGTCTGTATCAACGAGAAAAACATGGGCAGTATCAGGTTTACTCTCTAGCAGGAGAGTAGGATCGATCGATGGAGAGATCAGATCGACCACTTGGGTTTCATTCCCCAAGGGGAAAATAGGGTCGACAGGTGGAAATGAATCAACCGCTTGGGTTTCACTCTCTAACGGGAGAGTGGGGTTAACCGATGATGGTATCGGCTCAACCACTTTGTCAACTGGTTCAACTAAGGACGTGACCATATTGACGACATGATCAACCGGATTGACTGGTGAAGGGACCAGAGTGATCATTCCATCAACTATAGGTGGGTTGAGAGAAAGCTTACGGTAAGCAGATGGAAGTTGAGGCTGTGAAACAGTCATGTCTTCCAGTAATTTCGAGGCTTCATCCATACAAGGGAAAAGATGAGTGAGATGACTCCCTTTGCATAACATACACGGGAACTTGACTCTACTTTTCTTCTTCCCAACAGTATCGTGACTGGTTGATGGGGGGTCATCAGCATGTTGTTCAGAGGCTAACGACATTGGTTGTCTAGGGTGCGTTTACCATACTTCTATAACCTTGGATAGACCAGGGCAATCCTTAAGAAGATGGCTACCCTTACAAAGCTCGCAAGGGTACTTGGGCTTACGGGTTGTTTGGGCGATCTTGACATCATCAACACTCCCAGCACGATTATCAGTAACTGGTTGTTTTCCAACATGTTTGACAGTGGTTGGAGGTTTGGATCCTTGTTTAGTTTTCTTCTTCTTATTCTTTTGTTTCTTCTTCTTCTTATTCACCGAGTTACTAGGTTCAGAACTTTCACTCGACGAAGAAGATGAAACGGAAGGCGATCTTGCAAGCGAAGAAGGCGAAGAATACCTTATTGGTGAAGAAGGTGAAGGATCAACATGAGGTTGATGCTCTTGGGGGAAAGTGCTTATGACTGAAGCACTTACTGCATTTGGGATTACCTGAGTGGAAAACAACCACACTGGCAATCCAATTGTGAGAACCACTTACTGCATTTGGGATTACCTGAGTGGAAAACAACCACACTGGCAATCCAATTGTGAGACCTGGAAGGCTCAAAGTAGCGATGTGAGGAGGACCAATGTTTCCATAAGAAGGAAAAACAAAAGGTTCCCCTTGAGCAGAGGTTCCTTCATTGGTCATTTCGGGAACTGACGCCATGAAAAACAAAAATCCAATCTAGAGTCCACTAGGGAAAACAAACAACTCACGCTAAAAATCTAGGAAGCAAGCAAACAAACAAAACCTTCTCACAATGAACGCACTAGTTGGTGATGAAATCCAACGTCGCGGGAACAAAGTAAGAAGGGGTTGAGATAAAGCGGGTGGAAAAGTTACATTGATGACCTGCTTAACGGACTTACACCCTGGTATAAGCTCCCACACATAATCGTGGGTATACCCTCCAAGGAGCCCGAGTGAGTTTGGTCAACGTCGATTCTAGGTACCGTGAAGACTTGCCCCTCCACAGTCACCTCGTGTAAAGAACCTAGAGAGATAGGCCACTAAGGTGACCACCATCAACAATAAATCCTGGGGGAATGGTCGTCAGTCTGATCCACATGCAAGGGCAGGGTATCTAGCCTAAAATCAACTCAAAGGCTTCCACTCATAATTGTGGGTATACCTCTGAGTGACCCCCATAATATGTGCAATCTCTACACTGATGTCAACAAAGCAGGGTGAGTAACTCTGCCAACACCAATGCGACCTAGTGCTTGACCCTTGTGTTAGAAGGGCTTCCCAGGACAAAATGTAATAAGTGGATTTAACCGCTCCCTAACTCAAGATTCTATGTTTGTTTGCAGCTTTGGAAAGTTATCTTTCCCACCTATTCCAAATCCCTACAACTAATCTAATGTAGGTGTGCTACCAGAAAATATAAAAATGTCTAATCAATTTTTATAAGCGCTTTATTTTATGGTTGTTGTTACTCAAAAGGAAGATGGCATGGACAATATGGTGTTTTGACCGACTCGAAAATTATGTAAAGATATGAAGATGCAAGCTTTTCATTTCAATGAAATCTATGCTACGAGAAGGAGAAAACTTTTATCGTTCCCATATGCACAATGTCCCAAAATATATTAAACTCATCAATATCAATCATGCAATTTCACTACTTCAAATGCGAGGATGCCCCCAATCTAATATAAAGCAATAAATTAAATCTTTTTTGTTTCAAAAATTTCACTAAAAGCAATAATGAACTTTCTTAAAACAACGAAACCCAAACTAAATTTTTTCTTTTAAAGCGAACTATTCAGAAGAAATCTGATCTTTCCCTAAACAATTCTAAAGAAAGCACACGCTTTGTAATTGAAATACACTCAAAGCAAGAGACTAATCCTTCAAAACCAAACAAAGAAAAAGTGGCTAAAAGCAATTCAAAGGATGTCAAGTAGACTGTAAACAGATCAATATAGGCTCCAAAATCTCAATCCATCTAATCAAAGCAAAACTGGGCATCAAAAAATGACAAGACCCAGTCCAAAAAATTTCACAAACAAGTTCGCAGGCTAGCAGTATATTACAGTGCGATAATTAGGTATTCTCGCAGGCTAGACATGGGTTGACTGCGAGGTGTTCGCACTGGACTGAACACTAGGGTGCGAACCCAACTGATTCTCGCAGGCCACTAAAGGGTACAGTGCGAGAATGCCTGTAAACAAGAAAAAATTTGAAAAAGGGCAAAATTTTTGAGAGAACTCTCAGATCCAGAGAGTCTTGATGGATCTCCCACAGACTCAGAGACCAAAAAACAAGCAATCAAAGCAAGGGAAACTAAACTAACTAGGAAACAATATGTTCCCCAGTGGAGTCGCCAATTTTGTTTCAGGATTAATCTGTAAGTGCGGACACAAACCGATCTCCCTAGAACCACCTGGATCTAGAACAAAACAAGACAGAATATATCGCTTTCCCTAGATCTAACTATTGAATTAAATTGGAAGTGAGAATAAGAGACATACCTTGTAATCTCTTCCTTAATCTTTGTTGCTCCTGCTTCGCTCCGGCACTCTCGTGCAGTCAAGATCAAAACAACACAAACCAACCAAAGTGAAAGCAAATAATATATTCAATAGCTAATCTATACATATGATCAAGGAGTTATGTAATAAAGTAAATCTAACTTTATGGGAAAGAAACATATTACTGTATCATATTAAATGTGAAAGAGAGATTACAACTGTTGCCTTGATGTCGTAAGGTCCCTTCCAAATGTCCTTCGTTCCCCACACACTTCTTTCTCCAAGGCTTCTGAAACCATAGATCTGATAGCTACTCACAATCTATCTTGACAAAACAAATCTCAAAGCCACTCTAACCAAGCCAATAATTCCAAGCCAAAGAACCCACAAGCTCACAAAAGCTCAAGCTTACAAAAGCTAAGAACCCCTTCTCCATGAGAGCTCCTCTCCTTTTATAGGTTGAAGAGGATAAGGTGAGGAGGTTAGGATGATCCCACTAAATCATGAAAACGAGTAAGATCCAAACCATTCAGATGCCACCTCACCATAGAATCTTCTCCTTCTAGAAGATTCGAGAAAACGCTCATTTTTCCCACGTGCTAGCATTATCGCACCCTAGCTATAGTGCAACCTGCGAACTGTTCGCACCCTGGCTATAGTGCAACCTGCGAGAATTGGTCATTCTCACACCCTGCCTATATAGAAACCTGCGAGCATCCTTTTTTATAAGGTTTTTACATAGGAAAATGCAACTTATTTCCTCAGGAAAAGTTCTTCTCCCTTCTCTCTTTAGGAACTCAGGCCACTGTGACCCCTCTGAAGACAACAGATAGGTTTACATCATTAACGATCATAGGGATGACGAAAATAATGTGTAACACTACATGAAGCCTTCAAAGAAAACCAGTGTTCCAAATCGAAGGACATTTAAAATCAAGCATTACATTATCCATGATGAAGTCCAAAAAGAAGAAAAACGTTCTCCAATACATATCTCAACAGATGAGCAAACAAGCAGACATTTATGGTAAATTTTTTGTCCAAGATGAAAGAGTTTGTGTACTCACGATGGAAGCTCGTGGAGACAACTTACTTATTGAAAAAGGAAGAGATGAATCCCAGTTTGGGAGGGAGAACTGATGTATTATTGATTGACAGACAATCATTTTTCAGTTCAAAAAATAGTCCAAGATGACCAGTTTCTTTCCAGTTCGGAAAGTGGATTGAGATTTCTGACAGACAGACATTTTCCAGTTCGGAAAATGGTCCAGATTGTTGTTGTACCATAGACAACAACTTCCCATTCTGGTTAACATGGGAAGTGGTCTAGGGAAGTCTCTATTCCTGAGGGTTACTCAATAAGACTAGCCCGCCTCGTCGAACATCGATTTCTCATTGTGGTTAACATGAGGAATGGTCTGTTTTGGAGGTTGGTGCAGGACAATCATTTCCTCTTATGGTTAACATGGTAAATGGTCCGGATATTCATTCCTTAGGGTGGATTCATTCTTTCCAGGATACACTTTGTTTAGTGTTGGAAGAATGGCCCAGGGTGGGGAATGGTCTAGGTTTAGCAATCAGGGACAAACATTCCTTAGGGCAGATTCATTCTCTCTAGGCTGCACTTTGTTTAGTGATGGAAGAATGGCCCAGGGTGGGGAATGGTCTAGGTTTAGAAATTAGGGACATACATTCCTTAGGGAAGACTCATTCTCTCCAGGTTACACTTTTTTTAGTGTCGGAGGAATGGCCCAGGGTGGGGAATGGTCTAGGCTCAAAAAAACCAGGACAATTATTCTTCCTTGCTTGGGAAGAATAGTCCAAATAGATCATCATTGGTGTCTTACCTTTTTTAGGGTCGATACGCTTTCAAATATCACATATGTGAGTGAAATAATGGCCTGGATGATTCAGTTTATATCATAACATTATGCAGGTTGATATCAGATGATTTTTATGAATACTGTATGTCTCTAGACAATATACTATTGTGGTGGATGTGTTCCATTGTTTGATCAAGTACCTGTGTGATACTTGGTGTGGTAGTGTACCACTAGATTTTAGTTGTGTACTACTATGGATAGAAAAAGTTGTGCTCTATTGAATGATATTATTTCGATTTCCTTGAAGACTATAAGTAGTGTTGAAAACAATTATCAGTTAGATGGATGGTCAATGAACAGAGATTTCCCAGATAGAAAATGGTTCAGAACATTTATTCTTCTATATTAGAAGAATGTCTCCTGTGTCACTTTGTGGAGTGAGGATCATGTCTAATTACTCACGATAGAGTATGGTTCCAAGAGATGATGCAGCTGATGACATTGATGGTGATGATGGTGCTCATGATCTAGTCATGAGATAGTCTATACAACTATGTTTATGCTACTGGGTGAATGGTACGTTTGTCCTCAATACCATTACCAGTAATACCTCCCTAGCTAGGAGGGAGTGTTGATATTATGGTAGTTGCGGGAGGTATTTACCTCCACGTGTAAACCTGACGAGAATAGAATATTCTAGGAAGCAAGAAGAAACCCTAATGAGTTGGATAATAACCCTAGAAGACATGTCGGCTCAAGAATATAACTTGTGTTAGGTTATTAGCCTCCAAGAGAAGAAGTCGGCCAGAATAAATAGTATATACTGAATAGACAGATATCGAAAATGAGAAGTTGGCCCAGCCAGTTAGCCAGAATTACTATAAATACAGGAGGCCAGTCTTCATTCTGGTAGGTAGTCTCAGAATTGTTGAGCAACACTTGTGCACACTACAGTGCGCAGTTTTGTGCACAAGTTTGGAGGAGAGATGCCATTGTAGTTGCTGCAGCTAGCAGATCATGTTTGGCTTGGACTATCTCTTGGTTGGGGTTTGGACTATCTGATCAACTCTTGTTGGTGCACTATCCTTGGGGAAAGGAGTGCTACCCTTTGTTTGGCTATTTAACCTAGGGTTTTCTTCCGGAGTAATTATCTGTCAAGGTTAAGATGCTCGGAGAGTGGCTTAAGCCTATGGTTGGGTGACAATAGTGATAATTTCAATGGTAAAACAATCACATCCATTATATTCTAACAATTTTATGGTTCGGGATACCCCCTTCATGAAATTCCTTCATCTAGGGGAAATACATATCCTCACCTAAGTAACCCGTGTGATGCCTTTCTCTCTTTGCAAACCTCTGCTTCGGTGATGATGCCTTTACAAACCTCTATGGATAAATTGAGAGGAGGATAATACACTACTAGAAAGGGACAAGGTGGAGACTAGAATTATTCATGGTATGCAATGTCTCAAAACTAGTCCTTCCCTGGACCTTGGTCTCAAATGCCAACCACCACCACCAGTCAAGTCACTGCAAGTCATACTGGAATTATATCAACAACCTCTGATAATCATGTTGGATATTGGTCAACAATATCTACAAGCCATGTTGAATACCAGGAACCAACCGCTGTAAGTCATGCCAGGGGCACAACTTTAGTCATCGTAATTCATATTGACATCACATCTCCAAACTTTTTGCATCATGTGGGGGATGAACCACCAGCTTCTGTTAGTCATGACGAGAGCATGTATCCAGCCATTGTGAGTGATGATGGAGGCATTCCTACGATTGAGAAACCTCAACAACTAGGATGTAAGCCCAAGTTCCTTTGTAGACTTTGCAAAGGAGGCCATTTAAATCGCTTGTGTTCTACTAATGTTGTAGTGGAAGAAGTGCAGTCCTTGTCTAATAAACCTTCGGGTTTAGAGTCATCGTTGGTTTCCCAACATTATATTTCTCCTTTGATTCACACATTAGTCATGCCGATGAAATATTTTGCTGACACCACCCTTATTTTTAGGGGTGATGCATCTCTTCACCTAGTTGTCTCGCATCCTTTTCAACCAATGGTTGAAGAAGTAGTCTTGCTAATGCAATATTGAGTCGATCCCGTTCTTCTCTTGAAGGGTGACAGGTCTAAGGAAGTGATATTTCTTATGCAATATTCACCCGACACCACTCTCATTTTGAGGAGTGGAACATTTTTAGACCATGTCATTAATATTTCTATTCCTTCACCTTCTGAACAAGGGTGATTTTTACTCTCTCTGAGTACTCTCCCTCCATGTCTTCAAGAGGTTCCCTTTGATTGGGATGGTCTTGTGGGGTATCAAATTCTTTCTCCTATTCCCTTTCAAATAAGAGGCATTATTTTATACATCATTGGGAAGGTAACCTCCTCAAGTATTTTATCTCCCTCCACTTGGAATGATCTAGGTTTTCCCAAGCTTGTGTCAGTTGTTTGTAAGTTACTAACCTTTCACAGAAGTACTGCACAAGATCCTTGTCCTCCGCACTGACATGCCGCATAGAAAACTCCTGACAAGTATGATTTAAGCTCTTTTATAACTCTCTCAAAAAGAGAAAATATTTTCGAGTGAACTTGTCTCTTTCACACTCATAAATTGGATTAGAAATGATGTATATTTGGTCCAAGTTTATGCCTTTTTCAAACCAAGTAGACTAAGATTATAAAAAACGACATTTTTTAGCGTCAAGTTGTAATTGCATCTCATTCTCTTGCTTGTAGTATTGATCCTATTCATAGTTCTCTCTTTTTCATTATAAGCCTATCACCTCAGCAATTTGCATCATCAGCCAAGAAAATCCTTGTTTATATCCTTTGCATCTTGACACCCTATACCCAAGAGGAAAACTTCTCGTGTGTCCATCTCTCACATGCACCTCCTTGCATTGAGCATAGGTCTATTCCACCACTAGAACTAGTTTCTTACTTGTGACACTCATTTCCTCCTCTATATCATAGCATTCATTTGACTATGAAAAAAAAAAAAAATAGGCGCAGGGAAAGAATATTATCTTATGTTGGCAGCAGTCTTGTCACCTTTGAACAGAGAACAAAATTTTTTAGTCCAATTGTCATCAAAATTTTGGGTTTAGCATGACCTTAGGAAGATGATCTCGTTACGTAGAGTTTTCTTCCCCAACTGGTTACTCTTCTAGTCCCTATGGAGAATTTGATTGATGTCTCCTGCATCTCAAAGTTTCATCATTGAGTCTATCCTACCATAGTCTTCCATATGTCTCATGCTCTTTTTCAAAGGATGTCTATCAACTGGTGTTGGCCATTCCCAAGAAATCTTGACTTTGCATGTCGGCCATAACCTCAGTACGTCTCAGAATTACATGAAACTTTAGTCCTATCATGCACCCTGGTCCTACTTTCATCATTGGTAGGTAAACTTGAACCTACCAGTCGAGATTTCACCATTAGTCACTGAATGGGTGGTTTACCTTGTGTTCAACAACAAGAAATCTATTCACACATCGGGATTCGTGCAGTGTATTGGATCTCATTATCCTTATTGGTGGTTTCCACTCATTTGTCAACATTTTTCCTTATTGGATTCTATTCAGACGATCTTTTTCATGTACCACTTACATCTAGCACACGCGAAAGATGCACAGGGTCGTTGGTTCATGAACATGTTCCTCGTATGATTTCCTCCAAATCATCAAGCTCCTACTTTATACCTCATGATGAATGATGAGAGATGCCTTAATTCTCTCCTTTCATCAGGTCTCCTTCCATCGAATTCAACCCATATATTCTGGAAATGAGAGATAGAGTCGCATGAGTACCTAGAGGCTTGCAGTTATTCGTGGCAATTTCTCCCACCATCGACAGTTTGGAATACATCAATGTCTCAAGATTGATGGATTATTCAAGTGTTCGAACCTGACACCTTTATTCACACTTGTAATAATGTAATTGGTTCCTTGATACCTACTTTAATTATTGGTAGGTTTTCTTACATTTGTTAACGGTATACCTTAATGACCGGTAATCAAATGAAGTCTCATTTTGTTTGACCTCAACTCCTTTATTCACATGATGTAGACTTGTAAATTTGGTGGAACATGTAGAATACTTGAAGATATCAGTTCATATTCGTATCTTTCTTGAGATGTTTCTACCTCTCATTGGACCAGTACCTATGTGACTTAAGTGATCACGGGGGATCATATTATGCTCCATTGTATAGAGATATCTTCAGAATGATTTTGAGACTATTTTTACTGGGCCTTGTTCGTGACTGTGACAACCTTTGGAATGTACCCACCTTTTTATTTCCTATTCATGGCCATGAATAGTTGTTTGGTCTATTTTCACATGGATATACAATGTAATTCAAATTGGAATCCATGTGCGTAAAGTTAGTACAGATTGTAATATTCTTATGAGAAACTAGTTTGTCTAGTTGAGTCTTGATTACTCCACTTCAGGGTATTATAATGTATTTCGACCATCACAGATACTCCTCTTACCTCACAAATTAGGGGGCATTTTTTATCGAAATATTTTTCCTCACCCTATGAAAAGTAGCTCATAAGGCTTTTTTCCATTTCCCTATTCAGACTTGAAGTCCATTTTTTCAAATCCTAGAGCTAAAGAAAAAACATTTCCACATATACGCACCCTAACTATTATACATCATGCGTATAAGAAGGTTGCACCACTACATCCCACATACATTGGGTTTTGTGCCCAAAATTAAAAAATGGTGTCGGGTTTCCATGTCACGTCACAACATCCATGATCCTCGACCTTCCATATACTAGAAATGTTTTGACTTGACCCTTCAGTTACATTTGAAGGATATAAAAGGGTCATATCTGAGCTATGGAAAAGAGGAGAAGAATTCAACTTTGAGAGAAAATTTACTATGGAGAAATTATTCACTTCCTATTGAGTCTGCATCCCTTTTTCCTTTTAAGTCTGAACACATGGTTCAGCCCCCAAGCTATTCCATACTTGATTGAGAACCTCATTGTCTCTCTTATATGATCTTTCCTTTGGTGGAGGATTGAAGTGGTGGAGGCCCAACTGGAAGGGACTTAGTCTTTTGGTTCTAAATCGTTCCGACATGGAATTTTGTAATTTATTCACTTCTGTTGATTACATTTTAATAAAAATACTCTTTCCTCGTCCAATTAATATCTTGCAAATATTTTAATTGTTATTCCATGGGAATATGTTTTATGAATGTTGATGGATTATGCTATTGAATGTCCTAAATTTATATATTATTACCATATGCTTGCATTTATTGGTTGTTGAGGACAAGTTGTAGTTGTATTTCTTTGAGTCAAGTGCTCAATGATGGACTTCATCGAATGTTTGAACGAGGTAGGATATTTATCTTGTCTTGTTATAATATTTTCTTATATAGAATATCTGATATTAGAGTTGATTTTTGCATTCATTTTCATCTATTGTGGTTTACCCCTAGCCATAGAGAGATTTTCCTCGTAACATACATTGCAAATTTTGTGATAAATATGGTCATGATGAGTCCAATTGTTTGAAGAAGATGGTATCTTTAGAAGCAACGATGAAGAATCAAAACATCAGTGTTGATTCTAATTATTCTTCTTCTTCTCATGGACATGCACTTTCTACTTCTGGTTTCTCCTTCAATGCAACTTCTACTTCTTATTTTGATGAGTGGCTTATTTATTATGGAGCATCTTATCATATGGATAAGGATAAAGAAATATTTTCTTCTCTAAATGAATGTAACACCAAGAAAATATTTGTTGGTGATGATAGATCTCTTAGTGTTGTAGGATCTGGAACAACTCAAGTAGATAATGGTCATTCCAATGATGTATTATGTGTTCCAAGTCTTTCTTGTAACCTTCTATCAGTATATCAAATCACTTATTCAGGTGAGGATAAAACTGTATATTTTTCACCTCACCAAGTTATAATCAAGGATCTAAAAGATCCTAGTCATGTTCTTGCAAATGGAATTGCTAATGGTATCCCCAGGTTGTACAAGTTTGGAAAATTTGTGTCATCATCTTTTCCATCAGTTTTTGTTGTTCATAGTGATGACTTGAACAAACTTTGGCATGAGAGGTTTTGTCATATAAACTATCCCTCATTGCATCAACTATGTAATTAATAGATGGTGACTGGTCTTTCTATTTTTTCATGCAGAGATATTGTTTGTGTCAATTGTGTTCTTAAAAAACATCATCGGGACAATTTTGACAAACATGCCTCTTGGAACGCCTTGTGCCCTTTGCATCTTGTTCACAATGGCTTGCGTGTTCCACTTTATTATCCTTATTTTTATGGGTGCAAGTATTTATTAACTTTCATTGATGAATTTTCCATATGATCTTGGGTTTACTTCTTAAAACTGAAGAGTGAAGTTTTTGACAATTTTTTGGCCTACAAGGCCCTTGTAGAAAAGCAATCTGGACATCAAATTCAATGGTTAAGAACATATAATGGAGGGGAATATGTGAACAATAATTTTACAAGTTACTACACTACACAGGGCATCCAAATGCAACACATTGTTCCATATACACCACAACAAAATGGTGTTGTTGAGAGAAAGAACCACACATTAAAAAAAAATGGCTAATTGTATGATCCAATCTAAGCGATCAAGTCTAAATTATTGGGCGAAAGCCATAAACTATGAAAATTGCATAGTAAATCACACTCCCATAAAGGCTCTTAAAAAATAACACCGGAAGAATCTTGGAATAAAATTAAACCAAATGTAAGTCACTTCTCTGTATTTGGCAGTATAGCATGGGCTCACATTCCTGATGAGAAAAGGAAAGCATTGGAGCCTAAAAGTGAGAAGTGTATATTTGTTGGTTATTCTAAATATGTAAAAGGTCAACCACATTGTAGTGAAATTATTATTAGAATATATGTTAAATTTGATGAAAATCTATTCGCCCGTGAGCCATCTTCGACGTTTGTGCATTATTTTGTTCCCATTCTGGTTTCATCTTTAGATTATGTTAGTTGGGATGAAAATACACCTCTGCCTGCTCACCTTCCTCCAGATGAGTCCTTTGAACCTGAACCATCACCCACTCCATCGCTTCCTAGATGGGTCCGTTCAACACGAGAAGCAGTTGGTGATCTTGTCGGTGATCCTTTAGATCAGCGTGAGACATATTCAAACTTATAGCAAGCCTCTTCTCTTTTGGCTTAAGTTTCAAAGACTCATGATCCAGAGACATTTGTAGAAGCATCAGGTCATCCAAATTAATATACAAAAATGAATGAAGATTATCATTCCTTAATAGAAAATGATACTTGGGATCCTGTACCTCTTCCAAAAGGAACAAAAATTGTCATATGCAAATGGGTCTATAGAAATAAGTATTCATCATATGTAAGTGTTGAAAGACACAAGGATTGATTAGTTTCCAAAGGATTTTCCCAAGTTGAAGGAATTGACTATAATGAAACCTTTTCCCCTATAGCCAAAATGAATTCCATCCACCTTGTTCTTTCCCTGGTTGCCTCACATAAATGGGAGGTCCATCAGATGGATG
>ML790119.1:349322-365251 GCA_009831015.1 Picea engelmannii | reverse complement strand
TTGTGGTACATGTTGAGTACATGGTTGAGACAAGTAGTTGATGAGTTGGTGCACATACATGAGGTGTATAGTTGATGATGTTGGTACATATTGATGAGTCATAGTTGATGAGTAGTTGACACATGATTGGTACATACTTGGTGTTATCACTCCAGGAAACTCCTTGGGGTTGTAGACTAAGGATGCTTGGTAACTTAAGAAAATAATGTGTAGGTGTGCTTGGAACAATGGGATCACTCAATGATTAATGTAATAGACAACTCATCATACATTCAAATGAAACAGTGCTTTTGGAAAACAATAATCAGACTAGATATTTTTAAAGGAGAGGATGAAGAACATTAATCTTGATTGCCAAATACAACTAGGTGTAGGGATTAATGCAAGGTAGTAAGAAATCCTTCACTTCAAGTCTATGAGCTTAATAAAGAGATAACAGTCTTTAAAAGCTAAGATAAACTGAAATAAAGTACAGAAAAAGGATGCATGAATATTTCTGATATTTAAAGCAAAAGGAGACTTAATTCTATTATCCAATAAGAGTCTATACAGTAGCCAAAAATGTATTCCCAGTTTGAACCCCCGTCTCTTAGAAAAGATAGGCATTTATAGCCTTTTACAATCAGTTTTTAAGATCCTGAAAACTTGGATCTATATCTAAAAATAGAAAATAAAACTAACTAAGGCAATCGATAACAAAGACTAGTTGATAGAACTCGATCTGTCTTCTATATCAATCTTTGACATCTGTACTTCATCAGCTTTAGGACTCTGTTGTGTCATGGAAAGGTAAATGCACCTGTCTTCTGTAGTTGGATTTCTTCAATTAAACATAATCGAAACTTTAGATGACCGATTTAGCATTTGGTCTTCAAAATCTCCATGAATCTCTAATGCTGAGTGTTTCCTGACTAAGTGGTTAATCCTTTGATGCTCTTAAACTTCTTTAAATACTTGAAAATCGCCTTGCTCTAGCTTTAGCTTTCAAAAAATTATTTTTGTGCTTTCACCAGTTAATTTTCCTTATGATCCGTTGGTTAGCTGGTGAAAGCTCTGCCTTTCACCAGCTAACTGGTTGTAAATTTACCCTTTGCATTGGTGAAAGTTCTGTCTTGGCCAAAAGGAAACTTCCACCTCCAAAACTGTTGTTTTATCAAAACCTTAGTGTGTATTTGCTTTATCTCCTTGCATATTCACAACAACCTGGGCTAGTACTTGTAGATCTGGATGCAACTTATGCTTCTGCTTCAATTTCTTAATTTTCCTCTTAAGGCGTTTTGCTAACCACCATAAACTGTTATAATCTTTGGTGATTTTCTTCTTTCTCTTTTTTTCTTTGACACTTTCACGAGCCAACTTCTCAAATGCTGCATTTGCTTCTGCGAAATTGTCAGACAGAGTTTTGTATCTTGCCTTGATTACTCTTTCTAAAACCTCATGTTGAGAAATCACTTCCTTTAGTTGCTTAATTTTTTGTGATTTCTTTGAATTTTTTCTCTTTGATGTTTCACCTTCATTAGTGGGAGTAAAAGTCTCACAATCCTGTGCAAATTCCATGGAGTGTTCAAGGATTTTAATGGATGGAATTTCGTCTTCTTACTCTGGCTCTGTTTCTGAGTCTCGGTATGGTAGATTTAGAATATTTTTCTTCTTTACTGTAGGCTTCTCTGAAGTGGTTTCAAATTCTAATTTTTTATTTGATCCGTGAGACTTTATGCTGGAAATCCTATTTTCTGGTGGTCCTGGAAGAGTTCTCCTCTTCCTCGAGCTGCTCTGAGGAGTTAACTGCTTTTTCCCAACTCTCTTCTGCTCATTCATGGGTTGAGTTTGGGTTTCAAATCCTTCCCAAAAAATAAAATGTTGCCAAGTCCTTCCTCTTTGTCTTAATTCTTCTAGAATTATCAATTTGATCAGGCCGAAATGACAAAGAGTGTTTTTCATACTTAGAGGTTCATCCCTAATCTTTTTACATACTTTGGTTAGGATTTTGTGAAAGAAGAAAGGTAAATTCAGGAGAGTTTTCCCTGTGAAATGATCTAAGAGATTGAAATGATATAGCATCATCTTGTCATACCTGCCTTCTAAGGTTATATAGAGTTGAATGCCTTTCAACAGGTCTTTCCATTCATCCTCCAAATGAGAAACTGGCATGCTTTTCTTCCATGTGACATTTCTGAATTATTCCTTAAGATATGCTCTAAAATTGAGATTCTTGGTTGTTGTTGTCTTAAACCAGCTTTGGCCTGATCTAGGTAAGGTGGTTGTTGTGGAAATGGAAGCTTCATCAGCTATCAATTCTAAAGAACCCACACTGTCTTTGTTTCCATCATACGATTTAGAAAATGCTTCAGTTGTTGTTTGCTGGCAAACCTTTTGTAGCTTTTCAACATAACCCATGTAGCCTGCATCTGAGAAACATTTTTGCACCTCTAGATGTGCTTGTAAAAAAGACAGGTTGTCTAATTCTTTCCTAAACAATGAACCGTTTCATTTCCTTTCCATCTGTAACTCGAACCCTAGACAATTTTTCAAACAATCTCACTATAGTTTGCTGATTGAGCCAAGGTTTGGCGCTGGTGAAAAATCTCGGTGTTGCCTTTCAAATATGAAACCATAACATATTGCCAGTGGACAATGCATGTTGATAATATGAAGTGTCGATTTGATGTCGCTAGCTGAGTAGTACTGCTCCTTTACCTATGATGATGAATGTGAATTCGTCATCTCCAACGCCATTATCTCATGAAGCATGGATTCACGAACACGATCCGCTATGATATCCGATTTAGACGTGCATAACAGAATCCTCATCATTATTTTCTTTCACTAGTGCCTCATAATGATTATGTGACATGTGTCGAGCGTGTCATCGTTTGATTTCTGAAAACATGGAGGAAAAACACGTGTTCCGTGCTTTCACCAGCTAACTGTCTATGGGAAAGTACTCCTTAACTATTGAAAATCACCGCTTTCACCAGCTAATCATCAACCTTGCAACATGCGTTAGCTGTTGAAAATATTTTCATGAAATTTTATAGAAAAGACCTTTATGGATCAACTTATTTCTAAGGTATGAATTTAAAACCTAAGTTTTGACACTAGAAGAAATTAAAAACAAATGGAGAAAACTACAAATAACCATGCTATCAACCACAAAATGAAACCATAGTGACTGATTCATTTTGGGAGCTAACATTTGGCTCCAACTGGGATGGATACCTCCCTGTGAAGTCACCAAGAACCTAGTTAGACTTAGTAGCCTTTATTACAATTTGAAAATTTGAAAATTGGTTTTTCTCAGTACCATTGGGCATGGAGTTATTCAAGTGATAAAAACAAAGAAAACATAACTGAAATGAATATGTACAAGTAAAACAGGGCTTTAAGAAAAGCCTTATCAAAAATAGGTCTTTAGAAAGCGCCCATTGAAAGGGCCACCTGCTACTTCCTCGCCTGCAAGATTTTGGAGAACAAAGGTATTGTTCTGTTGAACTGTTGTTATGATGAAAGGACCTACCCAAAGAGCATCAAATTTTCCGTGTTTCCCCTTCTCTTGCCTTGTTGCATCCCATTTTAAGACTAGTTCCCCTGTTTTGAAAATATTTGATTTGAATTTCTTGTCGAAAATCTCCTTCATCTTTCCTTGGCAAAATTACGTCTTTTCCAAAAGTTGTTCTCTATCTTGCTGCAACTCTACCAAATTATGGATTCTCCGAGTCAAATCACTTGGTTCAAAATCAATTTCTTGTAAAAAATTTGCAACTGGCAGTGCAAGTTGAACAGGAAATATGGCTTCAGTACCATATACCAACTTGAAGGGGGATGTACCAATTGAATTTTTACTTGTAACCCTGTCAGCCCACAAAGCAAATTTTAGCTTGGAATCCTAGCCTCTGGTATTTTGTTCAAGCAACTTCTCTATAATTTTGACTAAACTCTTATTCGATGACTCAGCTAATCCATTTCCTTGTGGATAGTAAGCAGTGGAATGTACTAGCTGAATTCCCAGCTCTTCACATAGTTTTACCAAGTGATTATCTTTGAATGTAGTAGCGTTATCAGTGACTATTCTCTTAGGGCAACCAAATCTGGTGAATATGTTTTCTTGCAGAAAATTAATGATGACAATATGATTGGCATTCCTGGTAGGAATAACCTCAATCCACTTTGTAAAATAATCGATGGCAACAAGGATCTATCTGTGCTGACTACTAGAAGGCGGGTGAATCTCACCTATGAAGTCCAGACCCCATTGTTGGAAGGGACCTGTGACCACTATAGGTCTGAGGGGAAGAGATTTCAATTGTTGTTTGCCTTCAAATCTTTGGCACTTGTCACATGTTCTCACAAACTCACACACATCTGAAAATAAGGATGGCCAGTAATAACCAGATCTTAAGATTTTATGTGCGGTAGTCTTCCAATAGTGAAGTCCTCCACATTCACTATTATGGAACTCAATCATGACCTTAGATGCTTCCTCTTGGTTTATGAACCTCAATAATAAACCTGTTGGATTTTTCCAGAACAATAAGTTGCCATTGATGCAAAAATTCATGGCTTTGAGCTTTAAAGCCCTTCCTTGTGTTTTTGTCAAATCTGAAGGGACTGATAAAGTTTTCAGAAAATGAATAATGTGACTGTACCATTTGCAATTATCTAGGTGAGATGAGACCTGCATTTCCTCACTTCTTTTATCCTCTGAAGGCTGAACATTATCTGCATTAACACTTACCAAATTTATTTCGAGCAGTTTACAATTTTTTTCTACAAGAAGTTTGGCAAGGCCTTGACCTTTCACAAGTTTTGTCGGTTTAATTTCAACATCAAATTCAATTAACTTTTCTATCCACTTACTCCTTTTCCCATCTATGTTGGGTTGTATAAGCACATATTTAACTGAACTAGAGGGTATGTAAGCTATTATCTTGGATTGAAGGATGTAAACTCTGAAAGATTTTAATGACTTGATAAGTGCATATGCTTGTTTCTCCAATAATTCATACTTCACCTCTGCATCCCTCAAGACTTTACTGAAGAAGGAAACCAGCTGCTCCTGATCATCAGCATTTCTCTGCAAAAGTACTGCTGCAATTGTATCTTTTGAAGCAAATGAAAAGATATAAAATTCCTTGTTGAAGTCGGGGCTGATCAAAATAGGGGTTGTCGTAATGGCTTCCTTGATAGCATTGAATGAGTGTTTGGCTTCTTCAGTCCATTTTACTTCGGAGTTCTTTCTTAACATAGCAATAATATGCTTTGTGAGTTCTGCAAAGTTTTCTATAAACCTCTTGATAAAGTTTATAGTCCTAAGGAAAGATTGAATGTCCTTCTTTGATCTAGGAAGAGACAGATTTTTAATTGCTCTAGGAAGAGACAGATTTTCACCCCATCAGCTGAAACAATATGTCCAAGTAATTTCCCTTCCTTAAGTGCAAAATTTGATTTTTTTGGATTAAGAGAAATTCCATACCTTCGACCTTTTAGGAATGACTTTTTTAAGTGCTGCAAATGATGTTCATGGTTGTTCGAAAAAACAGTGATATCATCAAGATATATCAAGACAAATTTATCTTTCTCCCCAATGAAAGCAATGTCCATCGCCCTTTGGAATGTCGCTCCTGTATTCATCAATCCGAAAGGAATCTTTTCATACATAAACATACCCTATGGAGTAGTAAATGTAGTCTTTTGTTTATCGTCTGGATGGACAACAATCTGGTTGTATCCAGAAAACCCATCAATAAAAGACATCACCTTTGATCCTGACACCTTCTGCAAAATATGTTCCATTTTGGGTAGAGGGTAGTTGTCCTTCCTAGAGCACTTATTCAAATTTCTGAAGTCCACACAGAGTCTGATCTCTCCATTCTTCTTTCTGACCAGCACAAGATTTGCAATCCATTCTGAATATCTGAGAGGTATGATAATGCGGGCATCCAATAGTTTCTTGATTTCCCTTTCCATTGTAGGCAACAACAAAGGATTAAAGGATCTAAGTTTTTTCCTAAATGGTTTGGTATCTTTGTTTAAGGGGATCTTATGCTGAATTACCTCTATGTCAAAAGTCTTCAAGTCATCATATTGCCAGGCAAAGATGTCAACAAACTCCTTTAGAAATTCCTTATAATCAACCTTTTGTTTTTTAGTCAAATGTGAAGCTAAGTTTACATATTTAGGATCTTTTTCACTGGCTACATTATACTGCAAAACTTCTGAATCTTTTTCCCCTTTTTCCAATTTGACAACTACATCATTGTTATCAAAAATCTTTTCTAAAGGGACCAAACCTTTAGGAATTCTGTTGGTGGACAGTTGTACTATTTCATGTGCTGCGATTTTTCTTCTGAATTTTGGCTTCTCAATTTCATCGTCATGTTCATTCTCTTGATCAATTTGCAAGTCTACAAACTCATCTATTACTGCAAGAAATCTAGTGAGTTCAACATCGTCTTCTAAAACCTTCCAAAATTTTACATTATCAGGGAGGGATGGCCTATACTTAACTTGAATTTCGTAATTCAATTTATGAGGTAGAGGAGGTATGAAAGCACAGGCCGACACAACTAATGAATCAACCAATTCATTCATTTCTCTAGGTACATATGAAATTTTAAAATATGAAAAAGTATGAATCGCCGTCAAAACTTCGTCTTTATATGCTTTCAACCTGACATGTTTTGCTTGAAATGACTTATTTACTTGCTGAATGATTAAATCCGTGTCTCCGAATACATGTAATATTTTAATATCCATCTCTTTGGATTCATTTAACCCCATAAGTAGTGCCTCATACTTTGTAATATTGTTAGTCACTTTAAAATCAAGTTTAAAGGACAAATAAGAAGTTTTCTTAGAAGGGGAAATTAATACCACCCCTGCTCCTGCTGATTCTTTGGTACAAGCACCATCAAAGAACATGGTCCAAAGATCGTCCTCTGCTGCTTCTGTGGACTGAACTGTGGGCTTTCTAAGCAGCAATGCATCTGGTAATGAATCATCAATTTGTAAAATACAATATCCCATACCTGTGTCGACAGAATAGATAGGATGATTGGATGGGTTTTGTTCGTCACTGATTACATATGTCAGCTGTGATTCCCTATATAACCTTCTGTTTACCCCTCCAAAAATAGGGATAGTAGTGTAGGAGAGATCCATTTGAAGAGTGCCACCTAGCCTCTTCATCCATGATCTTGATAACAGACATCCAAATTTAGGTGGTATGTCTGCCACTACTATATCCATAACCATAGTCTTCATGGGCGCTTGGGTTAAAGTTACAGCCAAGTCCTTGATCATTTTGATACATTTGACTTTTCGAGAGTCAAAAGAGAAAAGATCGTGGTAAGACTTGGTGATCTCTAGACCAAGCTCATCCATGACCGCCTTTGGCATTAAATTGTGAGAAGCACTGGAGTCCAACAAACAGTTATGTAATGTTTTCTCATGAATATTCAGAGAGATGTAAAAGGGAGGACAGCTTTCCTCTCTATCTTCTATCATTTGGCCCAGAGTAATGGTTGGATTTTCATCATATATGTTGAGAATATCAGTAGAAGGGGATATAGATTTGGGATCCAGAGTTTTGAGGATATCTTTTTTGAATATTTCATTTTTCATTAACTCAACCAAAGGAATGGGAATTTTAATTTTTTGTATTTCAGCCTCAAAATTGAAAGAATATGGGACTTTATCATAGATTTTATCAGATACTTTTACCTTATTTAAAGGAGCTTTCTGAATGCTTTGTTGTTCAACAGGGGATTGACTTTCCGTAATTTGTTTCTTGACAGGGGCAGCAGTCTTCTTGGGAGGAGCTGATGCTTTTTCTTTTGAGGGATCTATTTGTTGATTCTCCGATGTCTGATCTTTTTTATTAACAGGGGCTATGCTCTTTTTGGGAGAGGCTGGTGCATTCTATTGGGCAGTATCAGACTTAGATCAAGGATTATATCTATTCTTATCTTCCTTCGTAAAAATGCCATCATCAGCAAAATTATCCTCTTTCTATTCAGTCATCAATGCCTCTTCATAGTCGTGTTGTGTCAGATAAGATTTCCCTGTTTATTCTCCAACACAATGAATATTATCTTCTCCATATTCTTGATAATCACCTTCATCTTCATCCATCACGACATTCTAAAGAGGGGCCTTTATTCTCTAATCTTCAGTAGGATTCTTTTCTCTTTTCAAAATCTGCGTTGGCTGATAATTTCTTCTGAAGTTGTTAGGATTTTGATTTGGGTTCCTACCTGCATAATCATAAGTGCCCCTTCCCTTTACAGACTGCTTATTTTCAATATTGAGCTTAGATATCTCAGAGGTTAGATATTCTAACATCTTAGCCATTTTATCTAACTTTGGGTCAACACTTGATGAAGAAGAAGCTTCATTCCTTGGCCTTCTCCTATCAGAATTTCCCTTTAGCTTTTGAGAGGCTAAAATATTTGATTCCACCTCAAGGGTAGCATCTTGCATCAAAGATAGTGTAGGTGACCTCCTTTCTCTCAACAATAAACAAAACTCTGAGTCAAAAGCATTAGAATATGTGATTTTAGCAGAAGCATTTGAAGGTTTTATCTCTATTGGTATTTTACTGTACATCCGCTTAAACCTTTTAGTGAAATCAGAGACTGACTCACCATTTTGTTTCCTTATATTTCCAAATTATGTGATATAGTATACAAAATCTCTTCTATCACCCCAATGTTTCAAAAAGGTATCATCCAATTGGTCAATTCTAGCTATGGAACCAGCAGGGAGTTCTTTGAACCATTTCCTAGCATGGCCATCTAAGATTTGGACAAAAACTCGTCTCCAAACATTTTCCTCTTCAATATTAAGGTTTTCAGCATAACTGTAGAAAGCCTCAATATGTTCTTCAACAGACACATCGCATTCACCTGTGAATTTGGGCATATTCTTCTGATAGTCTCCTGTCGGCATAGCTGATACTGGGTTTGGAAATATAAGTGGTGCATACCTAGCAGCTAGGATTTGTTCCATCTTAGTCAAAGGAGGTGGTGTATCCATAATGATTAGGGGTGAGAAAGGTGATAGTTTCTTTTTTGAGTCTTCAACACTGGGGGAATGTGAAGGAGGTGAACCTTCTAATGGGAAAGAGGTCTGATAAGAGGCTCTGTAAAAATTTGCAAGCTGTCCAGCTAAGTTTTCTTCACCTTTAGCAAATAACTCTTGAAGAAGATGTTCAACAGCAAGGAGGCTAGTATAAACGTTTAAATGATCTTCTTTTTGTTGTGATTGAAAAGACTCAAGAGAAGAAGAACTATTATTTCTTTCCAAAGTTTTGGATGATTTTTCAATCAATTTTGAATCTGTCAATTTATCATCATTGTTATTTTCCTGTTGATAAAAAGGAATTTGTTCTCATACAGTATTTACAGTTGTTTTTTCATCAGTACTCTTGTAAAACAATTCAATTTTTTCTGTAGTAGATTTTCGAGAACTAAAGAGAGGATTACCTTATGTATCTGATTTTGAGGCTTGACCCTGAATTGTCTTTCCTCTCCTGAGAATTAGTTCTGGATTGGGCACTGGTGTGATAGGTGATTCTTGAGGATTCACCCTAGTACTGATCCTCTTAGGAGCCGGGATGAACTTGTGGAGTCACCAGATAGATAATTACAAACAATAAAATGTCTAATCTTTGTCTATCATCAAAGATCAGCTCTGTGTCGTATCCCAGGAAAGAAGAACTTAAATTTCGTTTCCCCGGCAACGGCGCCAATTTGTTATCACTCCAAGAAAATCCTTAGGGTTGTAGACTAAGGATGCTTGGTAACTTAAGAAAATAATGTGTAGGTGTGCTTGGAACAATGGGATCACTCAATGATTAATGTAATAGACAACTCATCATGCATTCAAATGAAACAGTGCTTTTGGAAAACAATAATCAGACCAGATATTTTTAAAGGAGAGGATGAAGAACACTAATCTTGATTGCCAAATAAAACTAGGTGTAGGGCTTAATGCAAGGTAGTAAGAAATCCTTCACTTCAAGTCTATGAGATTAGTAAAGAGATAACAGTCTTTAAAAGCTAAGATAAACTAAAATAGAGTACAAAAAAAGGATGCATGAATATTTCTGATATTGAAAGAAAAAGGAGACTGTAATTCTATTATCCAATAAGAGTCTATATAGTAGCCAAAAATGTATTCCCAGTTTGAACCTCTGTATCTTAGAAAATATAGGCATTTATAGCCTTTTACAATTGTTTTTTAAGATCCTGAAAACTTTGATCTATATCTAAAAATAGAAAATAAAACTAACTAAGGCAATTGATAACAAAGACTAGTTGCTAGAACTCGAACTGTCTTCTATATCAATCTTTGACATCTATACTTCATCATCTTTAGGACTCTGTTGTGTCATGGAAAGGTAAAGGAACCTATCTTATGTAGCTGGATTTCTTCAATTAACCATAATCAAAACTTTAGGTGACTGATTTAGAATTTGGTCTTCAAAATCTCCACGAATGTATGATGCCGAGTGTTTCCTGACTAAGTGGTTAATCCTTTGATGCTCTTAAACTTATTTAAATACTTGAAAATTGCCTTCCTCTAGCATTATCTTTCAAAAAATTATTTTTGTGCTTTCACCAGTTAATTCGCCTTATGATCCACTGGTTAGCTGGTGAAAGTTGTTCCTTTCACCAGCTAACTAGTTGTAAATTTACCCTTTGCGCTGGTGAAAGTTTTGTCTTGGCCAAAAGGAAAATTCCACCTCCAAAACTGTTGTTTTATCAAAAACTTAGTGTGTCTTTGCTTTATCTCCTTGCATATTCACAACAACCTAGGCTAGTACTTCTAGATCTGGATGCGACTTATGCTTCTGCTTCAATTTCTTAATTTTCCTCTTAAGGCGTTTTGCTAACCACCATAAACTGTTATAATCTTTGGTGATTTTCTTCTTTCTCTTTTTTTCTTTGACACTTTCACGAGCCAACTTCTCAAATGTTGCATTTGTCTCTGTGAAATTGTCAGACAGAGTTTTGTATCTTTCCTTGATTACTCTTTCTAAAACCTCCTGTTGAGCAATCACTTCCTTTAGTTGCTTAATTTTTTGTGATTTCCTTGACTTTTTGCTCTTTGTTGTTTCACCTTCATCAGTGGGAGTAAAAGTCTCACAATCTTGTGCAAATTCCATGGAGTGTTGAGGGATTTTAATGGATGGACTTTCGTCTTCTTGCTTTGGCTCTGTTTCTGAGTCTGTGTATGGTAGATTTAGAATATTTGTCTTCTTTAATATAGGCTGCTCTGAAGTGGTTTCAAAACCTAATTTTTTATTTGATCTGTGAGACTTTATGCCGGAAATCCTATCTTTTGGTGGTCCTGGAAGAGTTCTCCTCTTCCTCGAGCTACTCCGAGGAGTTAATTTCTTTTTCCCAGCTCTCTTATGCTCATTCATGGGCTGAGTTTGGGTTTCAAAGCCTTCCCAAAAAATAAAATGTTGCCAAGTCCTTCCTCTTTGTCTTAGTTCTTCTAGAATTATCAATTTGATCAGGCCAACATGACAAAGAGTGTTTTTCATACTTAGAGGTTCATCCCTAATCTTTTTACATACTTTGGTTAGGCTTTTGTGAAAGAAGAAAGGTAAATTCAAGAGAGTTTTCCCTGTGAAATTATCTAAGAGCTTGAAATGATATAGCATCAGCTTGTCATACCTTCCTTCTGAGGTTATATAGAGTTGAATGCCTTTGAACAGGTCTTTCCATTCGTCCTCCAAATGAGAAACTGGCATTCTTTTCTTCCATGTGACATTTCTGAATTCTGCCTTAAGATATGCTCTGAAATTGAGATTCTTGGTTGTTGTTGTCTTAAACCAGCTCTGGCCTGATCTAGGTAAGCTACTTGCTGTGGAAATGGCGGCTTCATCAACTATCAATTCTAAAGAACCCACACTGGCTTTGTTTCCATCATACGATTTAGCAAATGCTTCAGTTGTTGTTTGGTGGAAACCATTCTGTAACTTTTCAACATAACCCATGCTTCCTGCATCTGAGAAATTTTTTTTCACCTCTGGATGTACTTGTAAAAAATATAGGTTGTCTAATTATTTCCTCAACAATGAACCGCTTCGTTTCCTTTCCATCTGTAACTCGAACCCCAGACAATGTTTCAAACAATGTCACTGTATTTTGTTGATTGAGCCAAGGTTTGGTGTTGGTGAAAACTCTCCGCGTTGCCTTTCAAATATGAAACCATAACATATTGCCTCTGGACAATGCGTGTTGAGAATATAAAGTGTCGATTTGATGTCGTTGGCTGAGTAGTACTGCTCCTTTACCTGTGATGATGAATGTGAAATCGTCATCTCCAATGTCATTATCTCGTGAAGCATGCATTCACGAACACGATCCTCTATGATATCCGATTTAGACGTGCATAACAGAATCCTCAGCATTATTTGCTTTCACCAATGCCTCATAATGATTATGTGATGTGTGTCGAGTGTGTCATCTTTTGATTTCTGAAAACGTGGAGGAAAAACACGTGTTCCGTGCTTTCACCAACTAACTGTCTGTGGGAAAGTACTCCTTAACTGTTGAAAATCACCGCTTTCACCAGCTAATCATCAACCTTGCAACACGCGTTGGCTGTTGAAAATCTTTTCATGAAATTTTATAGAAAAGACCTTTATGGATCAACTTATTTCTAAGGTATGAATTTAAAACCTAAGTTTTGACACTAGAAGAAATTAAAAACAAATGGAGAAAACTACAGATAACCATGCTATCAACCACAAAATGAAACCATAGTGACTGATTCATTTTGGGAGCTAACACTTGGTACATGGTTGGATTCACTTGTTTATGGTATAGGTTGATTACAAGTTGGTGCATGGTTGATGCAATTTTTTATGGTACAGGTTGATTACAGGTTGGTGCATGGTTGATGCACTTGTTTATGGTACATGTTGATTACAGGTTGAGGTACAAGTTGATACATGGTTGATGCATGGTTTATATTTATTGGTACATGTTTACAGCGGTATATATAATAGTGATAGTGTGACAGTGGTTCCATCATTCTACTTCTACTTCAGGGTGGTAGGATGGGGCAAGGACAAGTGGTTGTAGCCACCTTCCAGTTGTAGCCAGAGAACATTGGGGGTTGTAGCCAGAGAATTGGGGAGTTGGATCTTCCCTCAGGTTGTAACCTGAGAAACTAGGGGGTTGGAGCCTCCTTCCAGTTGCAGCTGGAAAACAAAGGAAGTTGGTGCTTCCAATGAATGTAATTCTTCAAGACATATAAGAAAAAGCATTCTATGGTTTTCTCTCGATTTGGGTTTCCATGTAAAACACTGGTGTATTGTGTATGTGTGTGATTGTTTATTTCTTACTTCTCATTATTGGATAATAATTCTACATTGATATAACATTTGAAGAAAAAGGATTAAAATTACGCTATTACTGATTCACCCCCCCTCTCAGTAATCCAACAATCCTTGCAATGACTATCTTCAGATGGACTAGTGCATTTATTTTTTCATGCAACTCTCCCACTGGAAACTCTTGTGCGTCTATCTAAATCTATAGGGTTATGTGCCCTAGTGTAAGTTGTGTCAAGGCCTGTTGTGTGCTTTCTACTTCTCTCCTTGGACCTGTTGATGGTTCTTCTCTGTACCTGTTCTCCTTCGTCAGGTTTGCAGCTTAAAGCATCTGTTGAAGTATTCCCAATGAGTCATGTACTTTCTTTTGTTGTTCTTCTTTCTTCTTTGTTCCTTCTTCCCATAACACTTCTATAGAATCCTATGTATGGTAGCCAATTATGTCCATATCCTCATTGGTTAATCTGTAAAATGGAGTCTTACTCTGCACCTTTTCTTTCTTGGGTGGCCCTCTTGTTGTCTCTTACCCTTTATCCTTTCCTTTTGGTCCCGCTCTGGGGACCATCCATGTGGCAGGAATATTGCCTATGCCATTCATCTGATATTTTCCTTGGTCATCACTAAAATCCTCATCACTCCTATCTTGATCATCCTCCTCTTCATAAAGCCTTATGTTTTCTGGTGGACTCTACTTCCCAGTCATTTATTATCAAATTCACATCTTCTGTTGTCAACCTATAAGTGGTGGGTAACCATTGCCCCGTTGGATCCTTCTTATCATGCATGTGCATATGGTGCATGGTGGATATAAATCAGG
The DNA here is from genome assembly GCA_009831015.1 of Picea engelmannii. NCBI lineage: Eukaryota > Viridiplantae > Streptophyta > Pinopsida > Pinales > Pinaceae > Picea > Picea engelmannii. The sequence goes on along the minus strand of ML790119.1, from coordinate 351,080 downwards.
AAATATCCTTGTATGATGTGACTTCTTCTTCGAATATGTGCGGTGTTTTCACAATTGAAGAGGTGATCCCTCCAAGTAGATAAAGAATGTGATGTTACTATCAATTTGTCTTCTTTTAATTGGTGAATTCCATAGATTGGTATATCTTTCATCCATAATGTTACTATATGGATTACACATGTGTTGGTAATACCCGAGTTCTTGCCACCTTATCAATGCAACAAGAATGATCAACCAAGCATAATGAAATTCAATGCCCTTTTCCTAGGCTTCCATGCAATCCTGTAAAAAAATGTTAACCAAAAAGGTAGCCCAATTCAACTGAACTCTTGCTATACATTTCTATGCGGTTGCAATGTTGAAAGTTGATACTTCATCATTGGGAAATTTCCACAACATTTTGTAGGCCAAGACCTGCGTCCCAAAAATTACATTCTTATCATTGATGTTTCTAACATCCATACCTCTCTTTCCTCTGAATGTGTCAAATTTATCCTTCAATGGTTCGAAGAGGGATTTCTCTCCCATATTAAGGAACAACAACCCTGGGTCTTCTCCTTCTTTAGGAAATCCTATAATACGTACAATCAATGTAGTATTAATTGATACTCATTGGTCAAGCCAGAGTTCCCCCCCATGAATGCAACTTAATAATACCTTCACACATGCATTGATATCTATACTCTTCTTGAAATGTGGAATGTCAAATAAGTTCAATATTCCTTCCTTTTGCAACCTTGACGCCCCCTCCTATGGATCAAATCAGATTGATCCCATTCCTGGGAAGGTCCTTGTGCACAAATATTGATCTTTGGCCAATTCAAGGAATTTATGTGTATCTGTGATATCATGGTCCATAAACTTGAGGTTGGAAATCTTCCCAAGCATGTCATTATCACATCTTACACCAATCAGAATTGGTGCTACTGACACTGGGTACTTTGCAACATTGGATAGTATATTTATCTGTGTTGGATCATTATCCCTTGGTGGTAAGCAGTCTCTATTAAATTCTATTGGTGTCATCAAATTCAAATCTTCGGTTACTTCCTCGACCTATGGTGATACTTCTTTTTGTTTCGATTGTTTTTTCACTACTGCAGATGGTCCTCCAACTCTCGGTGGTCCCATTAGTTTCCTGTGACTGGTTCCTAGAATGAGCTTTGCGTCTCTTGGTGGATCGTTGTAGCTCCATTATGATGGCTCATATATTGTCACATCCCGCTCTGGCGCACTGACAAAACTTATTCTTTGAGGACACTTGCTCGCAAGTGATCTGGATTTTTATGATGATGAACCACTTAACCTTGATGATGATGCGTCATGATTGATGACAGGATGTTTTACTATTGCNACTCCCTTGGACTCCGGATTGAGTCAGGGAGTGGGATATTTGAGTTGTTTCATTTACAGTGATATTGTTTTGTTTTGATGAGATGCTATTGATGTTATGATATGTTGTTGACATGATCTGACATGATGGTTGATGATGCAGGCTGACGATAGCTTGTCGACCAGACTCACATATGGAGTAAAGGGGCCACACACGATTTCCAGAGAGATTGAGGGAGAGGTGTGTCAGCAGCCCTGCCACAGCCTATTAGCACTCCCGTCATGGCTCGAACTGTAGGTTAACGATTACCTAGTTCGAGAGGACCCATGATGCCGTGAGGGCAGACTGCGACAGTCGCTCACGATTCGAACTGTAGGTTAACGATTACCTAGTTCGAGGGGATCCACGATGCCATGAGGGCAGAC
>ML790119.1:316444-339049 GCA_009831015.1 Picea engelmannii | reverse complement strand
TTTCTTATTTGTTAAAAAAAAAAAAAAAAACAATTTTCCTATTGTACTTCGCTATTCATAGACATAACGAATGGTACGTTACATATATGTTCTACAATTCAATCTGGTTCACTTTTTTTTCTCCCACTTGCATGTAGCAATGGTTTAGACTTAACGATTTCTTGCTATTTTTGTGCTTTTGAGCGAACTGTACCTGTCTCATTCTTCCTTAACTAACTTGTATAATCCATCATAGTGGTTGATGAGTTGTCTAACTAAATTATTATTTATTACTAAATCAATCATGTGATTTATCCCTCGTACTTTTGATCTCTCTATATTTCTGATGACTTTTCCCATTTAAGACTTATAAGGAGCTTTTATGACCTATCACTCTCGATGTGTAACCATCATTTCCATGATTTAAATCTTTTAACGGTCTTTTCATTTCTAAAATATGCATTGTTGTATTGTTTTTTTATCTGTACGCATCACAATCTGTCTCGTCTGTGTCTCATCTCCTAGTTTGGTATAGTGCTATGTTGATGTGTGATGACAATTCATTTTGCACACCTTCTTATGACTTAGTGATTGAACTCTTTTTTTCTTTTCCTTATATCTACTTTTTATTTGTTTTTCCTTATTTTTCCTTCCTACTATGATACAAATACTATAATACACGTGTTCCATCACAACCCAAATTACCGCGCATCTTTTTTTCTGTCTCGATAGAGTTTCATCCGACATCCATTTACCATTCCTTCCAAGACTTCCATTCAAGGTTTCCAACCTCACAACAGATGTCTTTGTTAGTTTCTAAATAACATAAGGTCCTAATCAGTGCATTAAAAATTTCCCTGGATGTTACATATAATTGTTTCCATAGAGTAGTGCCAATTATCCAACTCAAAAATTCTTTTGTTTAATGTTTCGATCATGCCATGACTTCTCTCTAGATTTCTGAACCTACTGATGGAATCCTACGACAAAATAATCCTCCTCGATATGTACTAATTGTGCCAACCTCTCCTTTATTATGCCAATATATCATAGCTCTGTGATTGTTGCAATGCACAAGATAGGAGGAATAATCTCCATTGGCATTACTACTTCTTGATTGTAGACCAACCTGAAAGTGGTATGTCCTATCAAATTCTTGCTTGTAGTCCTGTAAGCCCATAACACTACATGAAATATTAAGTCCCTTTCATCTCTTCCTAAAGTGAAAATAATTGTCAAGGAATTCTCGAATATCTTATTAAATGCTTCCATGGTTCCATTGGCCTGGGGGTGATATGAGGTACTCTTTTGGTGATGAATATGGAAATCCTCAATCAATGCTGCAATTTTTTATTTAGAAAGTGTGTCCCTTGATCACTGAGTAATATGTGTGGAGATCCAAACCTTGTGACGACATTTTTGAACAAAAAATGTGTACTTGTTTCCGTAATACATTTAGTAACTGGGGCTACTTCTTCCCATCTTTTCAAATACTCTGTCACAGTAATGATATACCTTTCCCCTGACCTTCTTTCTTGTGGTATGATTGGTGCCACAAAGTCTATGGCCCATTTCTCAAATGATTTCAATGTAACCTGTGGATTGAAAGGAATTTCTTCCCTCCTAGATTGATGTCCCACTCATTGGCATACATTGCATGACTGACAGTATTCCCTCACATCCATGTGAAGTGTCAACCACCAAATTCATGTGCACAAAATATTATTTGCAGTTTCTTTACCTGTGTAATGTCCTCCAACAATTCCATTGTGCACTTATTTAAGTATTATCGGCCTTTCGTGCTCCAACACATAGTGCCTCATTATTTCATTTGCACCCATGTGATACAATCATCTCAGATGGATCCATTCCTGTGTTGATAAATTTTACTTTGTCCAAGAAATAATTATCCACCCTCCTTACTGCAAATAACTATGCATCTCAGAAGTTGTCATCTAAATTTCCTACATCTTCCCCTGAAAATATGCGTGATAGATGACCTGGTCCTGCATTCAGCTTCACTAGTTTCACTATGACTTCAAATTCATACTCCTGAAATAATAAGAGCCACCTTCATATTCTCCCCTCCCAAAACTCGCTTGTTGACTAAGTATTTTAATACAGAATGGTCTGTATACATCTTAAAGTGAGACCCCAATAGATAATGCCTGAATTTTTGTAGTGCATATACCATCACTAATCCTTCATGTTCTGTGTTTTTATAGTTCTTATATTCTATAGGCAACTTCCTTCTTGCAAAATAAATTGGGTGATATATGTATCCTTCCCTTGGATGGGATAGAAATGTGCCCAATGCTATGGATGATGCATGCACATGTACATGAAACTCCTTGTTCCAATATGGAAAAATTAAAATCAACACAATCACCAACTTTTTTTTCAAGGTATCCAACCCCCTCTGAGAGACTACATTCCATTTAAACTTTGCTTCCTTCTTTAGTAAATTCTCCATCGACATTGTGATCTGCATATATTCCTTGATAAATTTCCTATAATACCATGTTTGACCTAATGTCTCCATCATTTATTGGACTGATGTAGGCGTTTCTAACTCCAAAATCACTACAATCTTAGTTGGATCTACCAATAGTCCATGTTTTCACACTACATGTCCTAACATAATTTCAAAGGGTGTGCAAACAATGCACTTGTTCAAATTAAATGAAATATGACACTACCTACAACGATCCAACATAATTCTAAGAACTTCTATATGATCCTTCAGTAGACTAAGCACCATCCAATCATCCAAGTAAACTTATAGAAACTTATGAATGAACTCCTTAAAGGCTACAACTACTACCTCGGAAAACACCGCAGGGGCATTCTTCAATCCAAAGGACATAACCATGTATTGATAACTTCTCCATTATGTCACAAAAGTGGTCTTGTGTCGGTCCTCGTGCACAATTCTTATCTAATGGTACCCAGAGAATCCATATCTAAAAGATTAAGTTTCCTAACCTCCTATGTTCTCTAGTACCTCATCCATGAATGGTGTTGACACTAGTAGAAAAAGACAAATTTATGACTAAAAAATGACTAAAAATTGCATATAAATGACTAAGTTTAGTCGCGTGACTACTAGTAGTATATTGTCGGACATATATAACACGATAAAATATATGACTAAAAACTTTTAGTCATTTATTGGTTGTTTTAGTTGATCATTTTGGTGGTAACTTTAGTCATCGGTTTAGTCATTAATCATTGTTCATTGGTCATTTATTTGGTTGTGGTAGTCCATTATTGTCGTCAGCAAGTAGTAAATTTAGTCATTTGTATAATTTATTTCCATCAACTGGTAGTATATTTAGTCATTGTAATCATCATTTTTCATCAACGGGAAGTATATTTAGTCATTGTAATCATCAATTTTCGTCAATAGTCATTTTTGTTCTCTAATTTCCATCTATTGGTATTATATTTAGTCATTGTTGTAGTCATTGATTTTCATTAACTGGTCATTCATTTAGTTGTGGTAATCATTTATTGTCGTCAACAAGTAGTAAATTTAGTCATTTGTACCAGTTATTGTCATCAACTAGTAGTATATTTAGTCATTTTGATTCACTGATTTATGTAAATTGGTAGTGTATTGAAATAATGTTTATTAGTTTCATAATCATTATATTTACTACAAGTTTAGTAGTAAATGACCAATTATATAATGATATGAATAATTTATTATTTACCATAAATTAATTGTGTAATGCAGAAATAAACATATTACTAAACTTAAATACATTAAATGACTTAGTATTAAGCTTAAATTAAAACATTAAATAAATTAGTATTAAACCTAAATTAAAACACAAAATAAAAGATAAAAGATTGATTCTAACATGATCATGATAAAAAAACTAAAGTAATTAGACAAAAAATCAAATTAAAACATATAATATTGCAATTTAAATGAACTGCAAGATGACCATACATAATAATAAAAAATGTTAAAAGTAGTACATTGTTGCGACTGAGAGTTTGCAATTATGCAAAGACACCATAATATAATATACATGAACAATGTACATCCAAACTACTTAATGTACAAAAAATCAAATTAAAACATATAATATTCAATTTAGATGAACGACAAGATGATCATATATATATATATATAGTAAAAAATGTCAAAGTAGTATAGTACTGTCACTGACTGTCACACATTGAGAGTTTCCAAGTTTTCAAATACACCATAATATAAAAAATCTGTTCATTCAAACAATTGTCACTGAGAGTTTCCAAGTCTGCAAATACACCATCTATAAAATATCCATGAAAATACATTCAAACAACTGCATAAAAGCATTGGGTCAAGTTGTTTAATAGCTATGATAAAAATCATCTATCTCATTTTCTCAAATATTTCAAAGGCCACCGTGTGAATCTTCCTTCCTTCTCTTTCAGATGGACACATCCATCTATTTTGTCTTCATATAAATGGGGTATGTTACTTGTGATCTTTATAACATTTACATTTGCATCTCCTGATCCACTTAATTTCACTCCATGTATAAGAGATAATGAGTGAATTTGTCTAATGCCCACAATAGCATAGTCATATGGATCCAAAAAATTTACTTTGTCACCTTCTTGGAGTTTATGATCAATACATTTATGAAAAAACAAAAAGAAATACACATTATCTTGAGATATAAAAAATGTTAAAACAATATATGAAAAATGTTAAAACAAGAATTATATTCTAATATTTAACATATAATTATTGCACTCACCTCAAGTTCACTCGTACCACTATGAATATACTCCACATTATTCTAGAGTTCAACGTCAATATGATCACTATCAAAATTGAAATCACTTAGTGCATATTTCATAGCTCTTTTGATAAGGAATTTTCCTTTTCGTCGTGCTTCTTTTATAGAATTTCCCTGCATGTGGTTTCATCATGCAAAACTAATATACAACATTCAAAAGTATGAAGAATTTCTTATTAAGCATTTAAAAGTATGAAGAATGAAAACAATCATTTTTTTTCAAAAATAACATTTTAAGTGTGACAATTTATGCCAAAACATTTGGACAGATTAACTATCACAACAAAAATTTGATTACCTCAAATCCATCACTACTATCAATAATGTCCTTTACACATTGCTCGACGAGTTCTTCATGATCACTATGACCAATATTGACATGCTCTTGTGCAGTATTTGGAGCTTTGTTGACATTATTAATTCCTTTTCCTTTTGGAGACACTGCATCTTTAGTATGATTTCTTTGCATGTGGTTCAACCATCATGCAAAAAAAATATAGAACATTTAAAATTAGCAGCAAACTATCTCCAAGGGAACTGTTCTCTTTTTCAAGCAATGAAACAACAAAATTGCAATAAGAATTGGAAGAGATGTGAAAGAATAAGTGCAGAACATGAAACATTGTGATGAGCCTTCAAATCTCTTTTATGATATGATAGTTATGATATTAAAAGCATTTAAATCATTATTTTACAAGAAATTACCTCATTGTCCAAGACAATTAACCTTACAATTCGTAACTTTGGATATTTGTAGTCGAGTTTCCTTAGAAAACCGTAGCACTCTATGTCAATAGTAAAACATTTTAAGAATCAAGGAACTCTCCATTATCTATAGTCATGTTGCCTTAGCAAAAAGAAGACCTATATTCAATAGCAGATAAATTTTAAGCATCAAGCATAAAGGGATACCACCTATATAGGAATGGACATCTACATCTTATAATAATTACCTACATAAATTATCTCAATAAAAACAAAATTATTTATTTTGTATTTCTCTTGTATTTATATATTTCCATCTACAATACCAAATCAATAAAGAAATCTTGATAATATACTAAGTTCTCTAGAACCTAGGGTTGTGAACTGGTACAATGTCATAAAAGGAAAGAATGAGGCAGAAAAGAGGTTGAAGGTAACCTATATAATCAGTGTGGAAAGGAATCTTGGATGCTCAATTTTCCTTCTACTTGAAAATATTGTTGAGTTCAATCCTGAAACAATACTTGTATTTATTTCATGCATTATGCTTTGGAGTCTTACAAAAAAAACCAGTGAATATGCATGGATTTCAGAAAGTGAAAATGGAAGTGTAACTAGCAGTTTCTCAAACATTGCTATTGATGATAGTACTTCAAAGGATTATTTACCACTTGATAATGGGTTGATCAACATATAGTCTAGTTCATAGTATAGTCCTAGAGAGTTTTCAATCTCGCAAAAGAAATCCTACAACCAAACTACTAGAGATAGGATAAGGAGTCTAACCCAAGTCAAGACAACAACAATTCTTTTAGTTTTCATATCAAAAGATGGAGTCTATTTTTTTAGCATGAGGGGGCTCACCCCATGTTTCCACAAGGATTTCAACACATGTTTGTTTTCAACTGTCGATTGAAATATGAGCACCCACCAGCCTCAAGAAAACACCATCAAAGTCACACAATACCCTAAAAGGGGTTCCATGATAGTAGTTAACTAGTCCTTGATCACCTTATCTCCCAATTGACATCCATGGAAGAGGTTGACCAATGCCATCTCCACCATTTTCACAACTTCATCCAATCTCACCCCTTCATCTAAAATGAAATTCAAAGGGTGTTTTTGTTTCTTACTGTACTTGTTTTTTTATTTTATCCCTTCATAAACTACCATCCCCTTCCAAAATCAAGTATGCTTCCTTTCTTACAAGTGAGTACAATAAGATTGAAGGTGAGGGGTTTGGATTTGCAACATTTTCACCTCCCAAAACTCCACTCATTATCTCTAGTCCCAACAAAGAACCCACAAGTACTCTCTCACCTAGTGTCGAAGACTCAGAAATAAGGATATCAAAGGTGAACCCACAAATCAAATCTATACCATGGTCTAAACCAATGATTTGATGCCCAAACTCTAAAACTTTTGTAACATAGGATTATGGACAATTTGTGTATAATGGAGATACACTAGAACAAAAAAATATCAAATTTGAGGTATGACGTTCAACCCTACAGTTAGTATGAATGAGAACTTGTGTGGGACTTATCACATACGTATAAGGAAGTACTTCCAACTAAATGTACAACCAATGTAATGCCATTAAATATTGGATCACATACCCATGATGTAGATATGCCATTATGCCACTCATAAAATCCATTTTCTAGAGGGTTTTCGACACTCACATTAATATGTTTGGCCATTTTGGCCAAATTTTGTATAGTATTTTTATCTAAGGAGAGGGACCCAAAGGATACCTTGTATGTGATGACACTTTCAACATACTAGGGAACGTGTTTACACAAGAGTTAGACTATATATATTAACCTACGAATTGATATTTTGAATAGTCAACTAAATTTTTGTCCATCTTGCAGAACCTTAGAACATTCTCCAAACCCTAGCTGCATCCATGTCTTCCCTCCACCAAGTGGTCAAGCCATGAACCAATAGTCACCAAATATATAAACAATATAGTGAAATATTTTCAAACTAATGTTTATCATTATAACATTTATAATTGAGGCTTTTCAAACCATGTAAGGACATTGTCCTTAACACCTAAGGACATAATTGTGATAATTAGGTTACCCATCTAATCTGATTTTTGTAAAGACCTGCAATGATATTGCGGAAGATAAAAAAAATGTCTACACCCTATTTGATAATATATTATACCAACATGGACACTTATACATGCCCTTTGGTATATAACACAATCAAGTGATTCAGGAGGCACACTACTCTAATTCGACATGTCACTTTGGTGTCAACAAGACACTTCTTTAGAAACACTTATATTAACTAAACTAGTTGATTGAAACATTGAGGTGCATATCAAATGCTGCATTCCATGTAACAGGGCCAAGCCTACAAATCATAAACTTGGGCGGTACACACATCTATTGGTTCCAACAAATCCTTGGGAGTGTATTAACATGAATATCTTCTCAAGTCTCCTTATGATGAATCACGAAAATTTGGTGTTTGTTTTTGTGGATCACTTTTAAAAAAAATACATCATGGTTGCATGAAAGAAGGATATTGGTGCACCTGATACTGCCAAATTATTCTTTTGTCATATGTGGATTATACAATGGTTATGATAACCATTGTGCCTAATTATTACTTGAGGTTTGTTAACAATTTAACTTTATGGGAAATGTTAGACACATAGTTGCACCAATCAACATCATTTCATTTGGAGATAAATGATTATCCATAATTTCATGCACACACTTGTGGATCTTTTGTGCATCTAAAATAGTGCATATCCATGCACATTGGATGAGAATATTCCTTGCAAACAACACACCTACATAATATAGCTTCATCATTGTATTCGGCATGGTCCATCAAATCAATCATTTCTCATGTTCTAGCCAAAAACACCCCTAAATATTAAATTTTTTACATTAGTGACTCCTTGGTCCCCCAACACAAGTAAAATAAATACACAAGGAAAATAAAATTAATACCATATTCAACAAGTGCATTAATAAATTAAGTACATCTAAAAACACCAATAACTCAAGTAGAAGGAGTGTCATTATGTGCATTGTGGACCTCAATACTTTTAGATTGGTGATACGTTATGAATATAGCTTAAGAAGGAATCCTTCAAGGGTCATGCATACACCATTCAATGCACTAAATTACCTACATGCTTTAAATTCCAACCCTGCATGCATGATTTTCACATTTTGTTAACATGCCCACAAGAAAGAATGCCAAGAGTCATAGGAATATATATAAGCTACCCATGCTCATTATGGAAAGCCAAGCCAACCATTTTTCTATTCAATTATTGGTGTATTTGCATAGATACTTGTATATACTCTTTGTAACCTATTATATCTTTTACTCACCTAGTGAACTATATTTTGTCTCGCAATTCTCCTTAGAAATTTGGCATTTGAGATTTCTCAATCTCTCAATCCTGGTTGGTTGTTATATCATGTAATTTCCTTGTTTTTATGATTAATGGAAGAGTTTTATGTCATATCTCTATCTCAACTGTAAATGTCTATGCAATATGATATTACATGGATCAACCCAAATTTGTTATGTTAATAATCATAACAAGCTTATTTACATATGTTGACAAATGAGAGGATTCTTTATTATCATTATTAAGTTAGTTGTTATAAAATAAATCAACCCACATCTATTGTGTTTTATTGAGTAGAGATTCAACACAAAATGGGACTATTCTTTGTATTTCCACACACAAATCTTCACTTTCAGGGGCAATTTTTTGTATTTTTTCAAAGATAGAGTTTTGTGTTCTTTCAAGGATAGATCATGCATTGTTACTACTTGGAAATACTTGCAAGTATCAAACATACTTGATACTTTAATCGAATAACATATAGTTGATTCTAGAAACATAGAGAGGTGATTCTAGAAACATAGGATGGTTCTACATAGGGCAAGGTCAATGAGAAGGAAGAAGAAGAACAAGTCTTGTCCACATGCAACAAAATTGTCCTAGATATTTAAGTGAGTGCACTAATTCTCAGCAAGAGATTCTGAGTGGGATAGCTTAAGAGTTCATTTTAATTGCAGTAGACTGAGTGGAAACACACAAAAACCTACAACTTGTAGTTAAATTTACAAGAACAAAACTAGTCAAACAAGAATAAATGAGATACAATAGATTGCTCTGCAATAAGAAATGGTGTACACATGTTCAAAAAAGAATAAATGATATCAATAGAGCCTCTTACCTCACTTGAATAAGTGGAATTATGTTGATTCCATGAAGAAACTATAGGCTTAACAAAGGAAACCAACTGCGAAACTATCTCACTAAGATCATGTATGCAGCTCATTACATGTTGGTACCCAACATTCAAGTTGACATCATTTGCAGTGGCTCTTACCGGGATACTTTCAACTCCAATTGAAGGCTAAAAAATCTATGTTGACATTCGGTATTTTCACTTGATCTTACTGTCATATTTACAAGACTCTAATGCTGCCATATATTGAACAATATCTTTTGCCCCTAGTTCTCTATTACTATTTTCCACCTAAAACAAAATGTCAAGTTTCAACATAGTCAGTTCAATAACCAAATCATAATAAATAACAATTTAAATTCAACGAAAAATAAATACTTGATGTCAATTTGTTTCATTTGTCCTGCAACTCGCCTTGGCCAAATGTGTATGGAGCCCTCACATTATCTGTTGCTTTCATGCCTATGTTCTTGTTTGTCAAATATTCTTCAGAATGCATAGTTTCCTTCAATGCTTCCCATTATTTTGGAGATAGAGTGGATTTTGTCTTATATTTTCCTTCAATTATTAATTTTATACAATTGTATTATAGTTTTTCATCAGAAGCCTCATCTTAGACTTGTAATATTTTCTATATATTTATCCACCAACAGTCTCAAAAGAATTTTCCATTTTTTGTATAACATTTTCTACACTTCATGGATCTTGATCTGCAAAATTTGATTTGGTAATATCCAAATGAGCCCTACATCTTGTTCCCAACTTGGAGGCCCACCTTGATGCATTTGTCCCTATGGTCTCACCATATTTCGACACATCAACCAAGAATGGATTCTTACCTTCTATTTTCCTTTCTTTTGCATTCTTGTCTGTAAATATATACAAACCTTGACTCAATCTTTGTCTTTTAAAAAACAAGGACACATCTTCTAAACCACTAGAAATATTTCTAACTGATCTAGTTCCATCAGTAGATGCAATAGGTGTATTTTGAAACACAACATATGTAAGTGTATTCTCATCACAACTTGCATTAACCGGAACTGCATGCTTCTTGGCCATATCAGATTTGGTAGTACGTAGATCAATATCGGTCTCTATAGATTTTTGTTCGAACATCTTCTTTAATTTTGAATAAATGATACCCAAACTTGATTTTCGTTTTATGTCATGATTATTGATAATCTCTTTTAGACTTTGTGTGAAGAGATCATCCTTACATTGTACATCACCATGTGAAATATATTCCTACACATCACCAAGTGCATTATCAGTTTGCAGATCATCACCACCACTATTCTTTTCAACATTTACATTTGTTGCATCATTAATGCATTTTCTTCTATGTGGAGTTGGTGGAAACACATCTTTATTTCCCTTTGATTTTTGCTCCAGTGTCTCTTTGTTATTTTTTTCTTTCCTATAAAAAAAATCATATTATGTCTTATATACATAAAGTTCTTTCCTATAAAACATTAAACATTATTAAACAAATAGTATATTATTTTGTGGATTAACAACTTTCCTATTTTTCAAACCAAGAGAAGATAAATATTCATCATTCTTGGCTACATTTTCTCTGCGACAACACTCATATTATGTCTATATTTATGCAATATCATTGAAGTCATCTAGTTTTTTTCTTCACAGGCTTTTCTTCATATCCTAAAGTCCAAATAAACAATAATGTATAAATCAGCCACTTGAATCAGTAGAACAACAATGGAATATGATTTTGAAACTCAGATTTTATTAATTGCATCTGCTGAAAAATTAAGTGCACAAGTGAAAGAAAAAAATCCACTTAAAATAAATCCCTAAAGTGTTGCTTATATAACTTAAAATCATCAGTAAATAAGTGAAATACAAACTCATATTTTCTACTCAAATAAGCAATGGATAAACACTAAAAATACTTATAAATTAATTGAGTGATTGCTCCAAAAGACAAACATACAGTAAGATGATCAAATGGGTTTATTATTAACCCTTAAAAATAAGTGAAATTCTTTTCAAAACATCAATGAACAACTCAGGTTTTGTGTACAATGTACTAGCAAAATAATGATTATTAGATTGAAAAATGCATGAGTAAAAAAATAGAAAAAAATTACATCATACATATAATCAAAGTTTAGGTGACAAGAAAGTTAAAGTGACAAATCATTATCATAATCATATCCATTACCACCAAGATCAGAATCCCTATCACTTGTGTGTGCATCTTCTTTATTTTCTTCATCATCCTCATATGTGGCATGCAATACATTCTATCTCTCAATCTCTTCATTGGTAATCAACGTCTCTTCTTCAATCACTCTATCATAATATTCAACCACGTATTCAAATGTTTCTGGTAAATTATCAATGTATTCCCCATCAAGTATTATATTGGCAACTTCCATGAATTTTTGTTTCAAACGAGACTCTGTTTGAATGACATATGACCATCCTAGGATTCTTATATTATCAATTAGAAATGATTGGTTAATTTGAAGAGGGGAGACATATGTCTCATCCATGTTTGATAAAAATTGTTGTGTATTTTCATGTGCAAATAATGTTCTACTGTGGATGGTTTGACCCACTTACATTTTAAAAATACAGGACCATTTTCACCATAATCAACTTGAATAATTTCTTGGATGAATCCAACATAAAATTTATTTTCAGTTTCGTGAAGAAATTCAACACTAAAAACAAAATCACAATTTGTATTTCTTTTGTCCTTTTCTTCCACTCTTAAATGAATACCATAGCCCCACATTCCACTAAAATTCATAGACCATATATGTGGAAGTTTTGACAGCTCACTTACCTCCACTCTTATACCTTGACCTTCTTATTTTTCATCATTGACTACATTAGCAATCCATTCTTCAAATTTTGGAAAAGAATCACCTCCAATCAAATCATGACGTTTGCAATTTTGAGGTTAATGTTGCATCCATGTTTGATTCTCTTTTTCATATTTCCTACATAGAATATGAACGTATAAGATAATAAGATTAATAATATAAATCTGTAAATGTAATTGAATCAATAAATTATTGTGTAAAAATTATTTTCACCTGCACCACTTATTGAAGGAAAATGTGTTTTGAAGAACATAGGCATGTATCACACTTCTTTTTTCATGTGATAGCTTAAAGCACATTCCATTTCCTTCTAATACTTCACCCACAACTCTATCATCTTCGTCGTCATCCCATATACATCGATTATCACTTTTAAAATCCTTCATATATTATGTGCAAAATCCCACGACCTCTTCCATTGAATATCCCTTAGGCATGCTAACTTTTGGTTTTTCCCTAGTACGAACAAATGTTTTCAAAACCTTCATATATCTCTCTATAGCATACATCCACGTCATTCTTACTGGTCCATAATTCTCTAGTTCATATTCAATATGTATCAAAAGATGCATCGAAATGTTAAATATCATTGGTGGAAATTTGTGTTCCAATAGACAAAGGACTTCAACAACCTCCTGCCTAAAACTAACAAATTTTGAAGGATCTTATACATGTAAACTCATTCTCTTTAATATTAGGCCCAACCTTATAATTTCCAATATTGGTCCCTTTTCCAAACTTGATATATTGACCACAATAGGTAAAATATTCTTGACTATGACATGATAGTCATGGGTCTTGAGTCGTCTTAAGCTATTCATGTTAGTTTGACTTCTGATATTACTACTTACATATCCAGTGGGAAAGGGAGTCTGAGACATCAAATTTAAGAATTGTGTGCGTTGTTCCTTTGTCTAGACATACGGAGCACTGGGTTTTCTATATTTTTCATCATCATATTTTTCAACCCAAAGTTTTTGATAAAACTTTAGTTGTTTCAAGTCTTCATGTGATGAAATCGTATTAGAAGCACTAAAAAGAGTTTCTATAATAACACAAGCTATATGTTTCTCAGTATTCATAAAGCCGACAGTATTCCTGATGGCTATATCCTTAAAGTATGGAAAATTATAAAATATGCACAATCTTTTTACGTCGCTTTCATTACATGGATCATCTCTACTACCACAAATCCCACCACTTTCAATAAAAAACATTCTTTTCTATCCATTCTCAATAATGTATTAACATTTTTGTTGGTAATGGTGCTTCACGATTCCCTTCCTAGCCATTGAAACGTGTTTTGTTTCGACGATATGGTTGATCCATTTTCAGATAAGCACTATGTCTACAATAAATACACTTATGCAAACCTCTTGAGTGCCTCACAAAATCCTGAAAATTGTAGCAAGCACATCCATTGTATCCATGAACATTGAGACCAACCAATGTGTCATATCGAGGAAGATCATGAATCGTAAACAATAAGGAATCTCTTAATGTGAATTTGATTGAATAACGATCCATTAATAATTCAATTTATTCAATTCCTTTCCATAATTCCATTAGCTTGTCATATAATGGATCTAAATAAGTATCGATTGTATCTAAAGTCACACTTTGCTTTCCATGCATAATCAATGATAACATTAAGAAAAATGGTTTAGTTGCTAACCATGGAGACAAGTTATAATTTATTAGAAACACTGGCCAAGTTGAAAATTTAGTACTTTGATATGAGAACGGGTTCACCCCATATAGAGCCAAACCCAACCTTATATTACGGGGATATTGGAAAAACTTGGGCCATATTTTATCAAATTACATCCACATCTTAGAATCAGGCACATGTCATTGTTTTTCATTAGTGCTCTTATTTTGAGCATGCCATTGCATAAGTTCACCAATGTCTCTACACCTATACATTCAAAGTAATTGTGGGATTAGTGGAAAGTGGTGAAGAACCTTCCTAGGAACCACAATTGATTGCAACCCTATTGTTGTGTACCTTTCGTCACTTGAATGAGTAAAACAGGGGCACTTGCAAGTCTAGTTGGGCCTACTAGACATGACAGAGGTTAGTGTATGAATCAAATAATTCAATCACATGAAATAAACAAACAAATAAGCTATAAACAAATAAAGAACGAAAACTAAAATTCATGAGGAAACTTGAACCAAAAATAAATCAAATGACCAATAATCATGCCACCAATTGATAATTATATTGATGGGAAAACACTGTAAAGAAAGGAGGACTTATGGGTCCCCTCTTCCTCCTTCGGAGGGCTCTTGAGTCCCCTATGTGAGATATTATTACAAATGACAAACTATAAAGAAAATGGTGAAGAAATCCAATATTATTCCCTCAAGAGGTGAGGTGAATAGATTATTGAGATGATGCTAGTATGCCCCAAGAAGAAAAGAGGTTTCTTGAAGGAGAATAGAGACAGCATAACAATACAATGAGATTCTTGAATTCTTAGTGCACCCATGGCCTCCATTTATAGAATGAATTCAAGGCTTTATTCAACTAGTTCTTGGTGTGAACAAGGGGCCCTTTAGGGCACCCTTGGGTCCTTGACCAATCCCCCATGCAGATTCAATGCAAATTTTAGGGTCAAATCGAATTGGGAGTTGAACCGGAAGTGGGTGAGGGGATGAAAAGAACCATAAATGTGTTGTTCATAAGAGTGCCTAGTGTTTCTCGTACACAGTCGAGCATTGGGTGCATGTGCGCTCTTTTGGCTTCTTTGGCCTACACACGTGCATGTGCTTCCTTTATTGTTTCAGCGCATGTCAATTTTTTGACCAGTTGTATAGTTTTTTGCCCCTTGGAAATGCATATTTGGTGTTGCAGGTGAACTAATAGGTGTTTGGATATGTTGTATTTCTATAACCATTTTCCTGTGATACTGCAGACAAAATTTTAGTGACACCAGATGCTCCCTGATGTGTGAGGTTAGGAGCATACGTATAGCCAAAATACATCAATGTTTCTTATACTAAGAGTACCATTGTAAGAAAGAGTGTTGAGAGGAACTACAAGAGAGATCCATCAGAGGTAGAGGGGAAACTGTGGGACCCAAACCTTTCTCTAGGGAGAGAAATAAAAGTTGTATACAAATGAGGCAGGCATGCCCCATGCTCATGTCATGTAACTCAAAAAATGTATGACAGTAACTGAAGTTGTATGTTGATGTAGATAACTACAGCGCCCTCTAGGGTGGTTTGATAACAGAATATGAGAATTATGATGGTGAACATACTCTGAACAGAGGCAAGGACGCATGTAAGAAGTATCAATGACTCGTAGGCATTGATGGCCTAACAAATTCAGAGGTTGTCAACTAGTATAAAACAACTGCAATGGTCGCATAGTAAGACCCACCGTAACATGAGGTTCTGTGGAATTAGAATTTCATGGGGGTAAACGACAACAAAGAGAAATTATGGTTCTTCCTATGCCATATGAGACTCCTCATTGTAAAGGTAATGAGAGTCAAGATATTGTCGCCCTCCTGGAAAATGTGTTGATGTCAACAGAAAGGGATGCGCAACTCCAAGAAGCAAATGGCTTCATGAAATCCACTAGGTAAGATAATGAACTGATAAGGAACATGAAAGAAGTCAATATATGGTGAGACTGAAGACTACCCTTGGTTGGGGGTATGTTTGAAGGGTGATTGGAAACAACCGTGAAACTGTATCTAGTGTCAGGGGGATGACTAGACATGGGGTTAAACTGTGCCAGAGGTGTGACAAAGTAGACAAAATCAGAGATCAGAGTTACATGGATTGTGGGATACTCAGGGTTTTATGGACGATGCTAATATGAGTAGAGTATAGTGAATGTGCCAACCAAGGGAGACATGGGTTTCTTTTCCGGAAAAAAAAAATGTCATCAAGGGTGACGACAAAAAGCTAAGTAAATGTTGGAGACAAAAGATTTTTACAATTACGAAATAAATAAAGAATAATTTGGGATGAGTGTACAGATACATAAACAGGAACCCCAGTGCAATACGGCTTGGCTGGTCAGGGCTCAAGTTGCATGAAGATATAGTGGAGGGTGGGGGACCCATTGGTGGGATTTTGTATGAGGTAAATTAATGGAAGGAAATTTGCATATGGGTAAAATGTTGTGGATGAAAATGGGGGGTCAATGATACTGTGGAGGCACAGTCAAAATATAACCGTGATGAGATAACCTGGGAGTCCATTAGGGAAGCTAGAAAAATGATGAGGAGTATGTGGTTGATTCTTGGAAATTCGTAAGACTATTGGGACTCCCATACCTAGGGGTTGAAAGCAACATGAGTGTCAAAAGTTCTCGGGGGACTATGAATGGGACAATTCATGTGAGGGAGAGTGCTACCGGGTGACAGTACCAAAATTGCACGGAGGTGTTAATAGTGCAAAGCCGGATGTAGAGACCCTAAGGGAAAATGTCAGAGGGTGTGACTCAGATATGCAATTGATATTCATAGGGAATGATTACATTCCAGTGTCAATCATATACCTGAAGGGGCCGCGTTGGTGTGTTATGACCACATACCTACACACATGAAAACCAGGTACCTGACATGAACAATATCTAAAAATAAATAACATATAACAACTATTTGATAATTTTGAACATGACCAGGCATACTTGAATGTGTCATGGAACAATGATCCACCGGGAAAAAGTGAAAATGATAACCCGAGGAAAATAACTGTGTAAGTGGCCGAAAATAGTTAGGAAAACTGAGCTTATGGGATTTTGTACCAAAAAATGAAAGTGGGGAAAAGGGATTAGATATGGACAGTGGGTCCATAATTCCATCCCAGTTGCACCAACACTATGGGAGATCGAGCAATAGTTTGGTGGGAGGAAATGGACATCCCCTTCGCTCAAGGACCAATGAATAAATATAATGAATTAAGTTCATGAGAGCATTGGTATGGAGTGTCAGAGGAAGCTTAGGTAGATATGTGTGGCGTTTTGTTGCTAATGTGTGGTGGAAGTATGGGATGTATGGGAAATGATGAGTGTAATGCCCATATTCTGCACATATGGCACAGGCGAAATTGGTTCGTATATTTTTTTTGCATGTGTTTGATGACTTCGTAGTAGAGGGCGACGTACTTAGTGGAGTGGAAAGAAAAAGGGGTGCTTGAGGAAGTTGGATAAAACTGCATAGATCAGGAAGAGAAGGACATTTATGAGTGGGGTGTCCTTTTATTTCACATAAGGCACAAGGGATTTGAACTCGGGGAGGTAGTGGAGCGATGGGATCCTTATTCTTCCATCTGCGGGGGGGGAGATCCGTGATAAGTGGTGCGGTGGCACTCTCAGGGAAATCCTGAGGTAATATTTCTTCAAGTGGTGGAACTTTGATATGGGGAGGGGACTCAGTGATAGGAATCTTGTCTCCAATGTATTTTCCTTTAGAGGAAACTACACACAATTGTGCTGAAAAATATGGGTTTAGGAATGATGGCACTCCATGATAAGTGCCCAACATGGATGTGTATTGGAGTACTTTAGGGCCATTGTTGACAACTAAAAAATCATCCGAGCTAATGTGTACAAGGGGGAGGATGTTATCGATGTTGGCGGAATGGTTAAGCTCGTAATGTGTAAGTTGGTCGATGGTGATGATATTCCCATTATGGGGGAACATCATCATACGAAACATAGAAGAGGTGATCACCTTCATAGCATACATGTAGTTGCATTTGAACAAGATATTGTAATCAAGCTGGGCATCGATAACTTCATTGTCAATGAGGATAGTTTTTCCCCCAATTTCTATGGGGACATTTTGACAAAGCCCCACGGAAGATGTTGGTCGACCATCGTAAGCTCGAAGGGTGATGGCATAGGGTATTAGATTAGGGGAGCCAATTGTTTGCCATACATGTTTAGACATGATGCATGTGGATGCACCTTCATCAATGATACACCGATAAACTGTGGTGTTCCATATCTTAATTGTTATCTGGAAGGCTACTTGGGTGGGAAGACATGGTTCTCCACTATCTAAATCAAATGTGATCAGATGTGTGTCAGCTATGTCGACTGCCCCCAAGGAATAAATCAAGGATTTTTGTTGTGATGGACAGGTTTGGAGGACCTCCAAAATAGACGTGGTTACAGGAGAATAGGGTAAGTCATGAACCAGTCTATAATCATGAGAATCCCTAGCATGAGGGGTATGCACATTCCATCATAAAGGCATAAGTGGTATGCAGGGAATGGATTTTGTGTTAGGACGTGGAATCATCAATGGTTGTCTTGTAGTATCTGGCAGTGTTTATGAGGTGGTTGGGGGATATTCGAGAGGCATACTATATTGACGGTTGTGGGTTTGCAGAAGAATTTCATCGTTGGTGAGGAGGACACTGCGATCAATCGGATTCCCAGGTTTAGTGGCACCCAGGTTTGGATATTACCCCATTTTTGGTGGTTCAGGGTTGATAACTTGTTGGGTGTTCATCACATCTTGGTGTGGTATGGGGTTTTGAAAAACATCTAGAGGCGGTGGTTGAAAATACTTTTGTGGGGCCTGCTAAGGGGCAGGTGGTGCCAGAGGGCCCTTTGAGTTCATGGATTCCCTCATCCATTGGAGATTAGGAAATTGGGGGCAATGATGAGTATAATGTGCATACTCACCACATATATCACAAGGGAAGTTAGTCTGAAGATTGTTGTTCTTCCCTTGTTGTGGTTGATTTTTATTGGTGCCCCCTTGGGGGTCTTGGTATTGCTTTCCCCCAACAGGATGGTTGTGGGGGTCATTCCCTCTTGGTCCTGGGTTTTCATTATTTAAGTTTTTTCCTTTCTTCCTATTAGTCAGATTGGCCGTATTCAATTGTTCCAATGTATGAGCTTGTTGAATGGGAAAGGGATGAACAAATTTGACGCCAACATGTGGTTTTCTTGGTGGAGGATTAACCGGCTCGGGAGGACCACGGAATGGGAAATATGGATTTTTTTGTGGATAGGATCCATATGTCATATAGGAAGTAGAGGTAATTCCACTACTTCTAGGGTTATATCTAGGGCTTGGGGGTGGACCCGTACTAGATTGGGAGACCAGATACGGCTTGGGTACTGGTGGGGGTGCCCCCAATGATTAAGGGGGAACAACAGGATATGACGATTGGTAAAGGGGAGGAGGGTAATATGATGGCCCTCCATATATCAATAGATATTTGGGTGTGCCATACATAGGTGGTGGTTGGATGTACATATTGTGGTGTGTCTTGGTACCAATCAATCCATCCATCACATGAGACATTCTAGGTTTGTCTTGGCCGAATGGTACGTGTCTCAGGGCATCAGGTAGTACCGTGTATAAGTATCCTGACTGAGAATAAATGAGGTCGTGTTGTTGAGCCTTGTTGATGGATTCCTCTTCAGTTTGGGAGAAGGTGGAGGCCACATATTTGGCAAGTATAGATAGAATTGATCTGAGAAACAAATTGAGGCATTGTTCTTTAGTGATTTATCCTTTACATAAACTATGTCGTCGACGCCATTCATGAATGTGGTCGGTGATATGCATGGATGAGGATTGTTTATAGTCGGAGAGAAGTTCTAGAGCATTGTCATGATGAAATGGTAGTTGAAAGAAGATCAAAAAAAAATTGGCCAGTGATTCAAAAGTCACATGGGACCACGATTTTCCATCCACATACCATTTGGTTGATGGACCTGTGAGTGTGCACTGAAATAAACTTAAATAGATGGAGTCATCCATGATGTTGTTTGAAGATAACCATAAGTGGAAGGTCATAATATGGTTGGTGGGATCTTCTCCCACCTTTCCTTCAAACTTGGGAATGTCTGAAGATAGTTTGGTAGGCATAGCAGTCCATGTGGGGTCATGCAATATAGGGTCATTTGTTATTTTACTCAAATCAAGTATGTTGAGGGATGCCAAATATGGCATGTGGAGGGGTGATGGAGGATTAGTTCCAGCCATGGTGTGAGAAGGTTGTGTACCTAACCCTTGAGGGGGGTTGTAAAGGAGATATAGTGGATGTTTGGCCTTGGGAATTGGACCCAAGTAAAGTGGAACCAAGAAAATATGATCCAAATATAGTATCACTCACATGGGTGTGAGATGGTTGAGTTGGTGAGTTGGTGAGACTAGGAACTCCTCCTAGGATAAGAGGGAGATTTTGTAAGCGTCTAGACTGACAGGGATTCTGTGGGTCCCCTATGATGTCCGACTAGGAAAGTGAATGTGTGAAAATGGTGATGAGAGAAATAAATGAACAAGAGACTTGTATTATTTGGACCTTCACAATATATCTCGCAATCGCATGTAATCAAATGAGCATCATACATATATCAATTGAAAAGAAGCATACATGTTGGTAGGTGGATTTTTTCTGTGTGGGAGAACAAATAAAACAAATGCTCGTGTCCTATAAAGACGTAATTTCCTTCTTCTCAAATAATTTGGGATGAGTGTATAGACACATAAATAGGAACCCCGGTGCAATACGACTTGGCTGTTGAGGGCTCAAGTTGCGTGAAGATCTAGTGGAGGGTGGGGGACCCATTGGTGGGATTTTGTATGAGGTAAATGAATGGAAGGAAATTTGCATATGGGTAAAATGTTGTGGATGAAAATTGGGTTTCAATGATACTGTGGAGGAATAGTCAAAATAGAACTATGATGAGATAACATGGGAGTCCATTGGGGAAGCTAGAAAAATGATGAGGAGTATGTGGTTGATTCTTGGAAATTCGTAAGACTGTTGGGACTCTCATACCTAGGGGTTGAAATAAACATGAGTGTCAAACGTTCTCGGGGGACTATGAATGGGACAATTCATGTGAGGGAGAGTGCTACCGGGTGACAATACCAAAATTGCGCGGAGGTGTTAATAGTGCAGAGCCAGATCTAGAGACCCTAAGGGAAACTGTCGGAGGGTGTGACTTGGATATGCAATTGATATTCATAGGGAACGATTACATTCCAGTGTCGATCATATACTTGAAGGGGCCGCGTTGGTGTGTGATGACCACATACCTACACACATGAAAACCAAGTACCTGACATGAACAATATCTGAAAATAAAGAACATATAAAAACTATTTGATAATTTTGAACATGAGCATGCATACTTGAATGTGTAATGGAACAATGCTCCACCAGGAAAAAGTGAAAATGATAACCCGAGGAAAATAACTGTGTAAGTGGCCGAAAATAGTTAGGAAAACTGAGCTTATGGGATTTTGTACCAAAAAATGAAAGTGGGGAAAAGGGATTAGATATGGACAGTGGGTCCATAATTCCATCCCAGTTGCACCAACACTATGGGAGATCGAGTGATAGTTTGGTGGGAGGAAATGGACATCCCCTTTGCTCAAAGACCAATGAATAAATATAATGAATTAAGTTCACGAGAGCATTGGTATGGAGTGTCAGAGGAAGCTCAGGAAGATATGTGTGGCGTTCTGTTGCTAATGTGTGGTGGAAGTATGGGATATATGGGCAATGATGAGTGTAATTCCCATATTCTGCACATATGGCACAGGCGAAATTGGTTCGTATATTTTTTTTGCATGTGTTTGATGACTTCGTAGTAGAGGGCGACGTACTTGGTGGAGTGGAAAGAAAAAGGGGTGCTTGAGTAAGTTGGATAAAACTGCATAGCTCAGGAAGAGAAGGACATTTATGAGTGGGGTGTCCTTTTATTTCACATAAGGCACAAGGGAGTTGAACTTGGGGAGGTAGTGGAGCGATGGGATCTTTATTCTTCCCTCTGCCCCCAACCGTAGCAGTGGTGATGGTGATTGGGGGTGAGGGTGGTGTGGTTGTAGTTAGTACTGGGATTTGCATCGTGATTTCCTCTGACTGAGGGAGGGATGGTTGATAAACCATCCTGGGTGGATGTAGATACCATACAGGGATGGTGAGTACCATATTTGGAACGGTAAGCATTGCAGCTACTTGGAATGCTTCAACTCCAGGTGGGGGGTAGAAAAAGGGAATTTGGGTAATGGCCAG
>ML790119.1:277431-302925 GCA_009831015.1 Picea engelmannii | reverse complement strand
CGTATCCAATACGTTAGGATAAGTAATGAATGAATGGATAAGGGTAATTAAATGGAGGGATAAGGAATTTAATGCATGATGGAGTGTCGGTGAAGGGAGGAGGAATAAGGGGGGGAGAAAGGAGTTGAGAGGGGATCGATTTTGCATTTGAGGAGAGGGGAGAAAGGATTTTGGGGAGAGCTTGGAGCATTGGACAGAGTGGAATTTACAGTGGAATTTACAGTGCACCGGGGGGCTGCGGAGGTTTTGGGCTCGGAGGGCTAAGATATCCGTTGATATCCTAGGGCTAGGCGCTACTAGTCGGCAGGGAGGTTGGTTTTGGGTGGTGTCCTAAGGAGCAAGCTAAAGGAGCAAGCTAAGGAAGCAAGTGGCAGCATCAGGTTCAGGTTAGAGTTACGAATTATTTTGAAGTAAATTGTAATTATAATTTTATTACTATGAAAAATTAGATTTTAAATGTGCTAGATGTAGTAATTATTAAATTTTACTGTGGTATTCTAATTTAATGGTTGTTATAATTAAGTTAGAGCCATTACATTAGAGAAGCCAATAGGGAATGAGAAAGGTGTCATAGAAGGAGGAGTTTATCATCCTTGGAAGATATGAATCCTTTGTAGTTTTTCAGTCTTTTGGAACATGTAGTTCTTACTACAACTTCTCATTCTCAATTTTGGCCAAGTTATTGCAGATTAATGATTTTGGGGGCACTTGAAGGAGATTGAAATAATTATTTTCTAAAATTATCATGCATTGAAACTATCAGAGTTACATTTTTTTCTAAAACTATCATCGTTCCATTTTTATGATATTGAAGAATGCTAGAAAGTGACCAAACTTGTGATTCTAGTTTAGATCTATTATATTCAACACAATAAAACATGCATCATATATATCGCTCACCAGGTTATTCCAACCAAGACATACAGGGTCTTCAAACCAATACAGACATAGACTATGGTTCCTCTAGTTATTATTCCTCCTATTGTATCCATGACCAATAGGACTCTATGTGTAACCACAAACCCCTTCATGAGCATGGGCATAGCTAGTTGGAGATGTTCTTATTTCTACAAGTAGTAATGATCATGCAAAAGAAAAAATACATGGGAGGATATATCTTAGACTAGAAGCATGAAACCTATTCTACATGAGGTCTTTGTTGACTTATCAATTATAATTGAAGAGAAACAAGAGGAAGATTAGTTAGAGGAAAACTCTTCACGTACTAGCAAAATGAAACTCTTATTATAGAATATTTAAATAATGACTCGGTGATTGAAAACAATAGACCGCTTTCTTTTGAAAAATACTTTGAACAAACTAAGCATATGGCTCTTCATCAATTATCTTATGCAATAACTGAGAATGTACCACTAGTTTTCATGGACACTTAGAGTTTGGATTTATGTAATAACAAGAGTATGTTTATTGGATGTACTGTCATGGAACATATTACAATACCTAAGAAAGAAAGTGATTCATATTCTAAGTAAATTTCTTATTACCCAAACTCTGAATTTTTTTATACATTGTACCCTGATTTGTTTGTTGACCTTGACTCATAGAAAGTTAATTATGACTTCCATGTATTTGAAAATGTTGGTTTAGTAGCATAGGAAATATATATAGGAATTTTTTAGTGGCATAGTCAAATAAGAGATTAGGAGTTGGAATAGAAGTTGAAGGAGCTGGAGGATTATTCCTCATCCAACCCATGATCAATTAGGAGTTTGAGGAGCTGAATGTAACGACCCTGCTTAAATAGATGTATAGGATTATTAATTATAATTAATTTAATGATCTAACTATCCTAAAAGTTAGCTAAACAATAATTATTTCTTAAATAACATTAACTAATTAATTATTATTAATTACTTGTTTATGATTGTCAAGGATTAATTAATTATTAATTGACTCATTAATTAATTAAGTAAATAATTAAAGGGGGTTAATAAATTATATTGTTAAATTAAAGCTTATGTATTCGGGAAGGGATAGGACACTAAATATAGGATAAAATAATAAATAAAGGGGATAAGGAACATGAATAATGGGATAAGGGGCATTAACTACGAAAGGAAAAGATAATTCATAAATGGATAAGGAAAGTAATGAAGGGGGGAGAAGTCGGTGAAGGGGAAATATGATGGGGAGAGCCTTACGGTGGGAGGCATTCTTTTTGGGGGAAGGGGGATCATTCTACGGAAAATTTTATTTTTGGGGGCTCTCTTGGATTTGCAGAGAGGAGAGTTGAGTTCTGGAGTCGGGAGGATTAGTTCAGGGGGAACCGGTTTGCTGGGGGTTTTGGGCACGGGGGGCAGGATATCCATTTGGTATCCTGGAGCTAGGTAGTTGTCCTAGTTGGCAGAGTGGAAACTGGGTTTTGGGCAGAGTTGTTCTGTGGATTCAAGATGGGCAAGGAAGCAACAGGAAGGTCAACAAGACAAACGAAAAACAGAGGGTTAGCATCAGACCCAGGTAATTTAAATTAAGTATTTGTTTTATTTATGTTATGGAATCATTATTTGTTATGATAAATTTATATGCATATGTGCTGAGTTTATAAGAAATTACTGAGTAACTGAAATCAAGTAGATATTACTGTTATAGTTTATGGAATTAATGGATGTTAAATTTATATGGTCACTACACTGAATTAATCAATATACCAGCCATAACCATTCTTCATGGAGGGGATAGAGACATTCTGGTAGGGGCTTGAGAGATCCTTTAAACATTAACCAGAATCCTTCCATTCACCTTTCAACATAAGAATTTCAACTTTATACTTTCAACTTACTCCATTCTCCTTTATCCTTTAGCCCCTCTCCTCTAAAAAAAAAACACCTCAGCTCACACAAAATAACACCTCACCTAACCTAAGAAATCGAAATCGAAACCACCGGACTTACCATCACAAGCCCCGAATCACCCACTCCATGAAAAAAATATGGTCAATTTATAACGAAGTGTAGAGTGATGGTAGTTTTCAATTGAAATATGTGGAAGATTATCTTGATTTACAAAACTAGGAAAAAATTTCCATTTAAATTATGTCAACAATATTTTCTCTATGAGGTTCCTTAAAACGTTTATTGAAATGAATTTTTTTCACCTCAACCATCTCATAAAACATATGATATTTACCTCCCACCTCATTCTTAACACTCCAAATGGTATTTGATATTTTCATCATTTTTTCATAGTTGTGAAAAAATAAGGGGTTTTCATCTCCCCGTGCTACCCAAGTTGCTCTAGTTTTCTTACTCCATTTTGATTCCTCCTAGTAAAGAAACTCTTTTTTTCGTGGCTCCAAAAGATTTAATTTACTTATCTCTTCTTCATTGAAAATCACATTCATGTTAGGTTTGAAAATGTTAGAAATTTGTTTTTCCAGTATCCTTGTCTACCCTTATGGATCTCTGAGTTTGGATTTGGCCCACTCAACAAATTTTATTTTTACAATTTAAAATTGTCACTAAATTAAATTGTAATAGATTCCTCCAACCAATCATCCCTATGTTTCCATTCACTATCATGCAAATCCCTAAATTCAATATCCTTAGACAAATGAGAGTTTAATTTAGAAGGTCTTGGGGGATTTTCATTATGCCTCCCCCACTAGGAGAAATATGTGAACATGAACAAAAATATGCAACAATCCCCTTCGAACTAATCTTCACCAAAATAAAATACTACGACGTGAATCGTTTAAAATTTATAACAAATTAGTAAACCAAATGATTGTTTTTACAATCCTTGCACGCACAAAAGGGTTGTTGTTATATGCAAGCTTGTTTTAAATTTTTTCATTCATGAGACTCCTGGGTATCTATGGAATCTATGTACTGCAAGTTAGATTAATCACTAAGATATATTAGTACTTAATAGTAACCTAGAAATTCATATTAGGATAAATTATATTTAGAAATCAATTATAAACTAAAACCTCAACATTGAATTGGGATTATCAACTATTTTATGTAGAATAGGCAATATTTGTTGTATGTGGCATGAAATATTGGAATTGGAAACCCTATTATATGTCATGTCAATCAAAATGGAACAATAATATGCAACAAGAAATTGTTGAGGCCATAAATTCAAGGTTCATTACAGAGGCAAAAAGATCAATCAATTTGGACTTACTAAACTACTTAGCAGAACTTGCTTTAGTATTGGGATACTTATGTGGGACACCTTTTTAGTGATATTTAAGACCCAAGTGCATATTTTCTCCTTGTTAGCAACATTTCTTTTATAGTGGTGTTTTGTTTTCAATGGCAAGGATTCATCGAATGAGAAGAGCAACGGTCGGAGGGTAGTTGCAGTCAACCAAATCGTGCCAAGTATAACACAAAAGTTTTCAGAGAAGTGAACGGTCAGAATTCTTTGTGGGGCACTTGCGAAGTTACGAGGGTCATTGATCGCAATCAGTTTAAGCGTGGGATGACTTCTTGAACTCGGGTTTTGTGAGTTCTGAGGGAGGACCATATCCTTCGGTTGCCCGAGATCGCAAAACATGAAAATTGTGGAAAGGAAAGGAGTCATCGCATCTCGAAACTTCACAAGAGAAGAATGCCAAGGTTTGACACTCTGACACGCGATATTGCCAGTTGCGAAAGGCGTTAGTACTTGAGCCCTGGCTGACGGTTACATGTGGAAGGCGCTAACAATAAAAAGATCTATACCCGTAGCGCCATATCGCGTCTCGGGACTTTGTTAAAGGGGAGCACGAAGGTTCTACCCTCCAACTCGTGAGATTGCAAGTTATGAGAAGTGTCCAAAGGGAAGTCAACCATCATTGACCATCGTGTCTCGGGACTTCGCAAGGAGAGACACGTGGTGCACGATTGGGCCATGTCGCCTCTTCACACATCGGGACTTTGAAGCATGAGGACTAGCCTCCTCTCATCCATGAGACACGAAGTGCCGAAGGCATCTGGGTTTTGGGCCCAAAATATTACATGAGTTCAGGGCCGTCAGATTAGAGAGGGACGCGTGGCGCCTGATCAGGCCATCTCGACATTTCACCTATCGTGAATTTGAAGCACAAGGAATAGATCCATCCCATCTGCGAGATGCGAAGTGCCGAAGGCATCTGGGACTCGGGCCCACAGTATCGCCGAAAGTGATCTCAGTCGTCCATCCCACACGGACACATGGTGTGCGATTAGGCTCTATCGCCTCTTCGTGCATCGTGACTTTGAAGAGTAAGGACTAGCTCCTTCCCATCCACGAGACACGAAGTGCCGAAGCTCCTGAGGATATCATCATGGCCACTCCCCGAAGAAGCAATTAATGAAAATCGAGTAGGTAGCTGAAACCTCAGCTCGAGCCATAAATGGAAGGTATGGGAGCCCTAGAGAAATCATCCCGTGGTACCCTTGTGTGCAGGTCCCCCCTGCAAGAGCCATGCTGAGTTAAGGTGGTGTCTTACGAAGGATTTTTTTCCGAGTTTGACTAAAGGGACGCCACGCCTTGGAGGCCCGAGCACGACTCTGTTGGGTGAATTTGGAGGAGTATATGTAGGCATTTTTTCCATTTTTGTAATAAGCGATGGTTGAGTTGTGCTACCGACTGTAAATTTTCTGAGGAAGCTCTGGTTATGTATTTTGATTTGAGACTGTCAAATTAATGGAAGTTAGCTTCTCTTTCCCTTTTATTTTGTTTGTTAGTTGTTTAAAACACTCAGGATTGGAGGATCCAGTCGAGGGTCGCATATTGTAGGATGATGTATGGTTCGTCACTGCAATCTCTGCACTAGTCTTAAGAAGTCTCTCACGTTGTCTTTTCATCTACATAGAATGATTCAGAATTGGAGGATCCATTTGAATGGTTGTAGCTGCACAGTATGATAGATTTGATCAATGTGCAGTTATCACTGTGTCGTTTAGGCACATTTTAGTGTCTCATTTTTCTTTCCCAAGTTGCTGGAAGGCCTGATGCCCAGAGCAGTCTCCTCTCTTTTCTCCCTAGTCTTCCCTCTACTCTCGATTTAACTCAAATTTATGACTGAAGTTAGTTATGGCCCTCACTTCCCTCTGCATTTCTGGCCTAGTTTTCTGAGTTAAATGATATTGTTCTGAGTTCACTCACATCCGATCACCCCTTTAAAAAAAATCGTGACATAAACTGATGGGCGTCGGGCTTTGCTCCTGCTGCAATCCAAGAGTGACTTCCAACGCTAACATTTTATGGTGCCGTTGCCGGGGACGAAGTTGAAAATTTTCCCTGGGATTGAATGACATTGAGCTTCTGAGTCTGAAGGTGCATCAGGCATCAAAGCCCTTGAAGATTTCTACTGTGCACCTGGCGACTCCACTGTGGTGACTCCCATGTTTCCACTTCTTTGTTTCAGTTGCGGCTACTGTTAGCCCACCTGAAAGCTGACCCAGAGGAGCTTTCTCAAGAAGGTTTTAGCAGCTTCTTTCTCAGCCTAAGAAGTTTCCTAGGAGGACACAACGTTAGGATCTAGCCTTTGATGGTGAACAAAGACTAGTCACATTCAAAGTTGCGCATCTTTCACCTGGCGACTCCATGATTCAAGGATCGATTGGTGACTCCGCTGGTTCGGAATGGAGAAAATCCTAGCTCAGAGGTTTGCTCCTTTTAATTTTTCTGCTATTCCTAGTTTTCCTAATGATGTCCCTTCTCCGGATGAATGGAGCAATTGTTTGCCCATATTTAGAGAGCATGAAGAGGACAACCCTACTCAGCATCTCTGTGAGTTTCATGAACTCATGCACCAGTGGGAGAGACATAACGAGGATGTATTATTGAAGATGTTCATGTTCTTGTTAGCAGGGGATGCTCGTGAATGGTATCACTCTTTACCCCCCACTAGCATTTCCTCACTCAGTGAATTTCACGTAGAATTTAAAAGGCGCTATCAAAACATGTATTCCTCTGAGTTTATCTGTCATAGCTGTTGTGAGGAATGTAAAGATAGTGAGCAAGATATGGTTGTGCCTCTTGGAGGTTATGAGGACGGGAGAAGATATAGGAACGAGGACCCTGGGGAGGAGGAAGATGCTTTGGGTGAAGCTTGGGAATTGGTAAAATCCCTCTCTGCCCAACTGGATAGGTGGGAAGTTAAACGTTATGTGGAGGTGTTTCCAGCCTTTGAAGAAGATGCTCTTGGTATCTCTACAATGGATGATGATGAAGGCCCCAGAGAGGAAGAAGGTGCTCTAAGTAGGCTAATGGAGTGGGTGAAGTCCCTCTCCACTTGACTAGAAAGGTTGGGATATGAAGACAATGCGAAGGATTTTCTAGTCCCTGAAACAAATGTCTGGACCCCCCTATTGATCATGATAGCATTGAAGATTTCTACATGGTAGAGGCCTTGCCATATGCTCCTGACGTGCCTGTTGTCCCAAGCTTTGATGCTTATTTAGAAGAGGAGCAGTAAAGCCCCGCACCGTAGTTTGATAACTAGAGGAGTAACCCACCTGCATATGACAGCTACGAATCAAATTTTGAGCTGGATATGTGGGATTTCCAGAGACAAACTTCAGAGCCTTATCCTCTATTCATTAAGCAAGAATATTGCGAGGAAATCAGCCATCCTGAGCAGCAGTTGGAAGAGCAGAGCTTTCCCATGGTCCCTATTTATGATGATTATGAATATGATCCCTGGGAGAGTTATGAAGAGCGGGAAGAGGACCAAAAGGGGGTGTTGTTTACAGCCTTCACAGAGGTCACCAAGCATTCGTTTGAAGAGCATAGTTTTCCCACGGGTCCTGTTTATGACGATTTTGAATCTGACCTGGGGGAAGAGCCAAGAGAAGAGGAGAAAGAACCAGAAGAGCAACTGAGGGCACATATTATCTTCTGTCCGGAGCAAGTCAGCAAGCAACCACCGCTTGATATCAATGAGCCTACGTCATTTTCCCACCCACCTATGCTTAGCAAAGATATTCAGCCACACGTGAATAACTGTATAGCAGAGGAGGATGCCTGTCGCCCATTTTCTAGAGTTTGCCACTGGTCCTATGAGCCTGTGGAGGAATACATGGAGTTGTATTTCCTTCACAACTTGGAGTCGCTTTATTTCATGTCAACTTCAGCCTGTGAAGAGGAGTTGAAGAGTGTAACCATTCTACTCTCACGGTTACACCACCTGTTTGTGATCATCGACAAAAGGAAGGAGATTTTGTTCAAAAAGTTTCTTGAATGGATATGGTGGAAGTTTGCTTTCACCTAGCCCCATATAAAGGATTTTACTAATTTAGGAATGTACATAAATAATCTCCTTTGAGAATGTATCTTTATTTTGTTGCTTTTACTTTTTGGCCTGTATTTTTAGCAGGGTATTTTGAGCTCGACTCCATAGCCCAACAGCAAGGCACTGAAGCTGCAAATGAGTTCTTAGAGCATCGCAGGGACGACCCTATCCCCCATGGAGCCTAATGTTAGCAACATTTCTTGTATAGGGGTGTTTTGTTTTCAACAACAAGGATTCATCGACGGAGCAGAGAAACGGTCGGAGGGTAGTTGTTGTCAACCAAATCGCGCCAAGTATAGCGCAGAAGTTTTCAGAGAAGTGAACGGTCGAAATTCTACGTGGGGCACTCGCGAAGTTACGAGGGCCATTGATCGCAATCAGTTTAAGCGTGGGATGACTTCTTGAACTTGGGTTTTGTGAGTTCGGAGGGCGAACCATATCCTTTGGTTGCGCAAGATCGCGAAACACGAAAATTGTGGAAAGGAAAGCAATCATCATGTCTCAGGACTTTGCAAGAGAATAATGCCAAGGTTCGACACTCCGAATCATGAGATCATGAGTTGTGAAAGGCACTAATACTTGAGCCCTGGCCGACGGTTACATGTGGAAGGCGCTGACAATAAAAAGAGTTATACCCGTAGTGCCATCTCTCATCTCGGGACTTCGTTAAAGGGGAGCACGAAGGTTCTACCCTCCAACTCACGAGATTGTGAGTTACGAGAAGTTTCCAAAGGGAATTCAACCATTGTTGACCATCGTGTCTCGGGACTTCACAATGAGAGACACATGGCACATGATTGGTCCATGTCGCCTCTTCGTGCATCAGGATTTTGAAGCACAAGGACTAGCCTCCTCTCAGCCGTGAGACACGAAGTGTTGAAGGCGTCCGGGTTTTGGGCCCACAATATTACATGAGTTCAGGGCCGTTAGATCAGAGAGGGATGCATGGCGCTCGATCAAGCCATCTCGACATTTCGCCTATCATGACTTTGAAGCACAAGGAATAGCTCCCTCCCATCTGCGAGACGCGAAGTGCCGAAGGCGTTCAGGACTCAGGCCCACAATATCGCCGAAAGTGATCTCAGTCGTTCATCCCGCACAGACATGTGGTGCGCGATTAGGCTCTATCACCTCTTCGCACATCGTGACTTTGAAGAGTAAGGACTAGCTCCTTCCTATCCACGAGACGCGAAGTGCCGAAGCTCCTGAGCATATCGTCACGACCACTCTCTGAGGAAGCAGTTAATGAAAATCGAGCAGGTAGTTGAAACCTCAGCTCGGGCCATAAATGGAAGGTATGGGAGGCCTAGAGGAATCAGCCCATGGTACCCTTGTGCGCAGGTCCCCCCTGCAAGAGCCATGTTGAGTTAAGGTGGCGTCTAATGAAGGATTTTTGTCCGAGTTTGACTGAAGGGATGCCATGCCTTGGAGGTATGAGCACGCCTCTGTTGGGAAAATTTGGAGGAGTATATGTAGGCATTTTTTCATTTTTGTAATCATCGATGGTTGAGCTGCGCTCCCAACTGTAAATTTTCTGAGCAAGATCTGGTTATGTATTTTGATTTGAGACTGTCAAATTAATGGAAGTCATCTTCCCTTTCCTTTTTATTTTGTTTTTTATCTATTTAAAACACTTGGGATTGGAGGATCCAGCTGAGGGTCGCATATTGTAGGATGACATATGGTTGGTCACTACAATCTTTGCACCAGTCTTAATCAGTCTCTCACGTTGTCTTTTCATCTACACTGAATGATTCGGAATTGAAGGATCCAGTCAAATGGTTGTAGCTCCATAGTATGATAGATTTGATCAATTTGCATTTATCACTGTGTCGTTTAGGCACATTTTAGTGTCTCGTTTTTATTTCCCAAGTTGCTGGAAGGCCTGATGCCCAAAGCAGTCTCCTCTCTTTTCTCCCTAGTCTTCCCTCTACTCTCGCTTTAACTCAAATTTCTGACTGAAGTTAGTTATGGCCCTCACTTCCCTCTGCATTTCTGGACTAGTTTTCTGAGTTAAATGATATTGTTCTGAGTTCACTCACATCCGATCACCCCTTTAAAACAAATCGTGACATAAACTGATGGGCGTCAGGCTCTGCTCCTGCTGCAATCCAGGAGTGACTTCCAACGCCAACACTCCTTTCATGTAAAATTTTGGTCTCATGTAATTATAAAGTGTTTGAAATGATAGTACATACCCATTAAGGCCTTTATTGCATTACTCTTGAGGGTTACAACTATTTTCATATTTCCAGTGATGCATTGCAAACCTATTTGTGTGTGTCTCATATTCATAAAGATTGAAGGAAAGGAAGATAGGGACACCATTTTTTAGAATCACTAGAGAGATTCATAAAATTTCAAAGTACATTAGGGTATAGAACATAGGGAATTTATTTTATCTCCCGTATAAATAAGATATATAAAAAACATAAAAAAATAATTGTAATTTTATTATTAATAATGAATTATGACTAATAAAAAATGAAGAAAATTCATCATCCAATCATACAATTTGAAATTTAAATAGTTCAATACACACATCATATAATTATGCATTCATATAATACCATATGAAAATATCTTGTGACATGCCTTCTCCTTACAAGTGTTCCAATAGTCATTTAGAAACATTAAGCTCAAATGTGTTGCAATAGTTCTTTGGAATCAGTGATGTCAATTTGAGTCTTTATAAGATAAGGTAAGGTAATATAACTTTAGTAATGTCCAATGAATGACCATAAAATTAGGTCAATGAGACTAAAACAATACAGTCAATGTAGGAACGAAAAGTGGGAGTGCAAAAGCAACTCCCCAGTCGATATTGAAAGAAGAGAGAAAGAACTAAGTGTCTATCAAAAAATTCAATGTTTAACTAAGAGAAGATATAAATAATGTGCAAGTATAAGAAACATGATATAAATTTAAGAGTCTCAACACTTAACAAAAGAGAGGATGTCAATGATTTCTAGAGCTCATGTTGGTTACTAAGGGTGAGGCCTTCAAAGGCATACATAATCCTATGGAATACATGGAATGGATTGATCATTCCTACCTCAACTATTTACTTATTCCTTACTCTCCATATACAAATACATGCAATGTAAGCACAAAATGTGGGAGTGAAAAAGAAACAACCCAATCAATATTGAAATAAGAGAGAGAAATAACTAAGTCTCTATCAAAGGATTGAATGTTTAACTAAGAGAAGATATAAATAAGGTGAAAGTACAAGAAATATGATATAAATTTCAGAGTCTCAACATTGAACAAAATATAGGATGTCAAGGATTTCTAGTGCTCATGTTGGCTACTAAGGGTGAGACATTCAAATGCATACATAATGGTGAAATGCTCTCTCAAGGGTAGGGGCTTGAGAGAGCCTTTCACCATTAACCAAAAGCCATACATTCACCTTTCAACATAAGAATTTCACCTTTAGAATTTCAACTTAAGCCATTTTCCTTTATCCTTTATCCACCGACCTCTCACAAAACAAAACCTCACCTCACCTAAGAACTATAAATCAGAACCACTTGAATTACACTCACAAGCATCGAATCACCCACCCCACAAAAGCAAGCTGGTCAATTTCTAACGAGGTGTAGAGTGATGGTAGTTTTCAATTGACAGATGTGGAAGATATAGTAACACCTGATGTGTCAAACCAATTTCATCATTCACATAAATATCAGGGGTTTGAAAATGTAAATATACAGAAAGAAATATATCACAATAAAAAATTATAAAATACAAACATAAATCTAAGGTTTGCAAACAAAATTTTATTTACCTGTGACTTTGCTGTAGAAGGCCCCTGCAAATTCAAATTCTTACTTCACCTTTTGAGAAGTCTCCACATCCTCTCCATAGCATGGAAGTTGCTTATATACCTATACAACCTCCAATGATCGAATTAACTAAAACCCATCTCCTCTAGTTGGGTCCAAAATCCAATGGTCCAATTAACTAAAACCCCTCTCCTTTGGTCGACTCCAGCTATAATTTATACCTCATCGACTCTAATACTAATGATGGGCTCCAATATTGGTCAGAACGGAAACCCCAATTACAACTCCCTCTTCTGCGTCAAATTTTTAACATTGCACCCACTCCCTCTATGTAATATTGGTCAGGACGTAAACCCAAAATAAAACTCTCTCTGCCCCGTTGAATACTTACCATTGCACCCACTCCCTTTGTGCCCATGGAATAGTTGTATAGTACATGAAACCCCAATACAACCCGCAATTCTTGAATTAAATAAATCCCCTCTCCTATGGTCGGCTCCAGGCTCCAATGGTCCAATTAACTAAAACCCCTCTCCTCTGGTCGGGTCTAGCTGCAATTCAGACCTCATCGGCTCCAATACTGCTCACGGGCTCCAATATTGGTCAGGCTGGAAACCACAATTACACTTCCCTTTGCCCCGTCAAATATTTAACACTGAACCCAGTCCCTCTGTGCAATATTGTTCAAGTCA
Organism: Picea engelmannii; assembly: GCA_009831015.1. NCBI lineage: Eukaryota > Viridiplantae > Streptophyta > Pinopsida > Pinales > Pinaceae > Picea > Picea engelmannii. The sequence continues at coordinate 290,212 of ML790119.1, read as the reverse complement.
GAAACCCCAAATACACCTCCCTATGCCCCCTTGAATGCTTACCACTACACCCACTCCCTCTGTGCCCATGGACTAGTTGTACAATTACTTGAAGTGCATCGTATTCTGCCACATTCTCTCTTACCTCATAAAATTATGAATCTAGCACCATATTCCTACACCTTATGCACCCTCGTCAAATTATGTATGTGATCAATACCCTATTCTCCCACTGCTTTCAAAGAGTATTCTGAATACATTAATTTTCAACATTTTTCATATCTCGTGAAAGTATGTCATGAAATGAGTGAAATGATAGAAGGAAGTATTATAAAAATAATATTATAATATTACGAAATATGATATATTTTTCATAACCAATGATTAAGATATTTTAAATCATCCACATAGCTATAGTGTATATAGACTTTGTAAATTATATTATGTGTCTAATATTTATTTAGCTGTTTTTACCTGAATTAGTCATTTATTTAGTCATTGTTATTTTTGTGACTAATTAATTAGATGTTTTTTTTTCTTGACAATCAAAATAGTTGTCTATTTAGTGATTTGTAACTGTGTTGCAAAAAAATAGTAGAATTCTATCATTTTTTCATGTCGTGACTAAATGTTTTAGTCACATAGTCATTTATTTTCCAAATTCTACTAGTGTGGGAATGGGTCATGTAAGAAGGCGTCATTTAACTTCCTTATATCTACACAAATCTTGATTCTTCCTATCTTCATTTCCTGCACCACCATCAAACTAAGCCACTCAAATTCTTCTACCATTTCAATGATTCCTTCGTCCAACATCCTATCAATTTCATCGTTTACCTTCTCCTTATAAATTGGATTTAGCCTGTAAGGCCTCTAACACATTGGCTTACCTTCTAGTTTTAGTGAGATATTCATCTCACATAAGTCTCCTTCTATTCCCTTCATCTCTGAAAAGGTCATTGCAAATAAGTCTGGGTATTCTTGCAGTAAGTTTGAAATCTTTTCAACTGTCTCCTCACTCCAATAGTCCCCTATCTGCGTGAACTTGGGATTCTTCGTCGTCCCAAAATTTTCCTTCCACATGTTTATCGGCTGGGTATATGTGATGGATTCAATCTATGGCCCTTCTATGGCTTGTTCTCCTTCTTTTTAGGTATCTGTACATTACTAGGATCCTCTTCATCATATTCTTCCTTGGTTACATTATAGCATTCCAGTATCTTACATACAATCATCTTGGTTTTGTTCTCACTGCATACTGGTATCACCTCCATCATATATTCTTCCAAGAATATCTTCATTCGAATACCACATAGCACTGCATCTATGGATGGAGATTCGTGTTCAAATGTAAATGTGATTTTGAACCTCTGGATCAATTTTTCCCATATTGTTGTCTCCCTATGCATTTCCAACTCCAAATACCAATTTTTCGGAATGGTGTCCAGTGTGTGTATAAATTTGTGTGTCCACTCTACCTCTAGTAATGAACCCCACAAAGCCCTGCACTACTCCACATGACTTGCTGGGTCACTCTCCCTTGTATATTTATGCACAATTGTTTCTCACTCAGTGCCAAACCTTATTTGCATTAGTTTGCTACATTAGGTGGGTTACATACTTCTTCTCCAATTTAGTGCAAAGATAGAGTAATGAGTGCACATCGCCTAGTTGAAACTTCATGCATTCTTTTTTTCCAATTCTCTAAACCTTATCCAAAATGTAACGCACATGAACCGATACTTCACCAACTAAATCCACCATCTTCTTTTAGGTTTATATAATCCTCCAATATCCACACAAACATGTTATATAATTTTTCAATGCCATTACCTCTTGTTGGTTCTATGTATCTCTATCCTTCTGATGGGTCTAAGGGTGTCATAACTTTCAAATCTCCAACCTCAAATATCATATCCCCCCTTTTCAATTTGATGATACCTTGACTATCAAAAGCCCATTCCAGTCCCATGAGTGTTGGATATGGTTGACTGTCATCCACAATATCAATAACTTCAAAGTCTTTCGTGCTACACACCCCATCTATGTTCAAAATTACTCTTATCAACTAAACAATCGAGACTATTTTGTGTTGATTCGCTAGTCTAAGATGAACAAGAGACCATACATTATTGGGTTTTCCTATAAACTCCCATGTCTTATTGGGTAACATGTTCACATGAGACCCTAAGTCCAAAATAATATTATCCACATCATACAGCCCAATATATGCAATAAATTAGAATTATGCATTGCTTCGCTTCATGCGCAGTACTTGATTTACCATCCTTTGTGTGATAGGAGTTTCCCTTCCTCTTGTGCAATGATCAATCATGTCATATAATGTACTCATCACAGCCTCATCTTTGATTGGTTCTAAACAATTTCTAAAGAATTATGTTAGAATATAACTTACCTTCCCCATTGGATTCTCTGTCATTGTGCGATTTGCTTCATGAGGTGCCTCTAATGTGGATGCTCCCCAATCCGTTCTGAGTACTTCTTTCCTTTCCCTTTGATATGTCTCCTTTTCTTGTTGAGTATCAAATTTTGGTATGGTCTCTACTGACTTTCTTAACCGTTGTTCTATCTACTTTCCTTCCTCTGTCCTATCAGTCCCTGTTCTATCTCCTCCATGCATGAAAATGATTACTTTGGGTCCTTCACTATGTATTTCGACTGATATCATATGCACATTTTGATTCAAATTTGGGTTCTAGTTTCCTTTATCCTGCCACTTCACAACTAGTTGGCGATAGTTGTAATATTCCAAATATAAAAAGTATGTTGAACACAAATAAATAGCTAGAAATGGAATATGAACAACAATATAACCAGAACAAAACCACAATAATACCAAAATGATGCCAGAATAATACCAGAAATAACACTTTGATTACTAAGAGCAATGTTCACTTGCCTCTTCGAGGGGGAAAACTCCAGCAAATAAGATCTATATCAAAATAATATCCAAGATAAAAGTTCTCATACCCTCGACTCCTATTTATACTAAATATGTCTATCAAAAGAACCATCTAGAGGAAGATCCTTCTAGAAATAAAATATTTTTTTAGGTCTTCTTACATTGAACTTATTCTTCCTTATCGATAGGCCTTATTAATATTGACCTTTATTACATGGAAATATATTATTGTACCTACGTGAGGGGTTAGTTCCCTAACATGTCCTCCCCCTTAAAAACAACATTGTCCTCAAGGCTTGAGATGGGGAAATTGTTGTAGAATGGTAGTTGGTTCCCAAGTTGCATCTGTTGGAGTTGTATCTTTCCACTGGACTAACACTTCCTTGATGGTTCACTGATGCAGATGACGCTCACGCTGTTCCAAAACTTCTTGTGGTTGTATCGAAATGGAGCCTTCTTCGTCCAACTCGGGAAGGTTGGTTTGAGTTTGACACTTAGTTCCAATCAACTTCTTTAAGTAAGAAACATGAAAAACATAATGGATCTTAGAAATACTAGGAAAAACTAGCTGATAGGCCACCTGTCCCACATGCTTGAGAATGGTATAAGGACCATAAAATTTGGGTGCCAGTTTCTGAAAATGGTCAGCCTTGAGGGAAATTTTCTTTTAAGGTTGCAATCGAAGAAACACTTGCTCCCCTTCTGCAAATTGAAGTTCAAAGAGACCTTGATCTGCTTGTTGCTTCATGCAATTATGGCAATGACCAATTTCTCTTTGAGGGTACATATAATAGCCTCTCGAACTGTAAGAGTTTGGTCAACCACTTGGACCTTCGAGACACCTCGAAAATATGAGTGAAATGAAGGTGTATTTTGTCCATATATCACTTCAAAAGGAGTCATGCACGTAGTTGTATGGTATGAAGTGGTGTGCCACCATTTAGCTAGTGGTAACCATTGAGCCCACTGATTCTTCCTTTCCGATTCAAAACACCTCAAATATTTTTCCAAACATTTGTTGACAAATTGATTTTGACCATCAGTCTGGGGATGATAATCTGTGTTGAGATGCAATCGGGTGCCTTGTAGCTTGAACAATTCTCGCCAAAAATTTCCGGTGAAAGTTCGGTTGCAATCAGAAACAATAAAATCTAATATTCCATGAAGCTTGAAGACCTTATCCATGAAAATTTGAGCCACAATGGATGTTGTAAATGGGTGTTGAAGAGAGCATAAATGAGCATGCTTGGAAAGACGATCAACTACCACCATGATAAATGATTTATTTCCCAATTTAGGTAATCCTACAATAAAATCCATAGAGATATCCTACCAAATCGAAGGTAAAATTGGAAGTGGCTGTAGTGTGTCAGAAGAAAATAATTGAGGCTTTGATGATCTATCTTAATTTGGAAGCTTTTCCCCAATATATAAGGGTGCTAAAGATCCACGACATGAAGAATAGCCAACATTTCTTTTTCATAGATTGATTTGCCCAAATTTCTCCTAGACCATTGTTTTCTAGTAAAGGCCAAAGGCCGACCCTCTTGCATAAGGACAACACTAATTCCTTTCTCGGAAGCATCACATTCCAATACAAAGGTATTTTTGAAATCAGGAAGGGTCAGGACTAGAGTGGTGCACATGGACACCTTCAAGGTTTGAAAAACCTGAGCAGTTGTTGGAGTCCAAGTGAAAGAATTATTTTTAAGGAGTGCAGTGAGAGGTGCCGCAATCTTTCCATAATTCTTAACAAACTTGCGATAATAACCTGTTTAACCCAGAAATCCCCGTAAGATTTTGAGAGTCTTTGGGTGAGGCCAATATTCCATAGCTTCAATATTTTTAGGATCCACCCCGACGATGGCCTTCACAACAAGATGACCCAATTACTCGACTTATGAGGTTCCAAAAGAACATTTATATTGTTTGAGGAAGTGTTGGTGTGGAGAGAGTATATGTAGAACTCGATCCATATGAGCAAGATGGGTTGTCCAGGTTTTTCTGTAGATGAGGATATCATCAAAGAAAACTAAGACAAAATGACGGAGAAAAGGATGATAGACATGATTCATGAGGCTTTGTAAAGTGGAGGGAGAATTACACAAGCCAAAGGGCATGACCAAAAAATCATAGTGGCCCTCATGAGTTCTAAAGGTAGTCTTAGGAATTTCTGCCTCTTTCATATGGATCTAGTGGTAGCCAGAATGAAGATCAGGTTTAGTAAAGAACTAGGTGCCACTTAATTCATCCAAGAGGTCATCAATGACATGAATGGGAATTTTCTCTTTAATGGTGAGATTGTTGAGGGTGTGGAAGTCAAGACAGACGTGCCAATAAACTTCTTTCTTAAGGACCATGACCATAGGAGAAGAGTAGGGGCTCATACTAGGGTGTATAACACCCGCGTTGAGCAGTTCTTGAACCATTTTCTCAATTTCATTTTTTTGGGAAAAGGGGTGATGATAGGGACGAATATTGGGAGGAAGGATTCCTAGGACAACGGGAATGGAATGATCATGAACACCATAGGAAGGAGGGAGTCCTTGGGGAGTGGAAAAAAAAACTTGATGTTTATAGAGGATGGATTGGAGGTCCTGTGACATAGAGGGTGTCTCAGTTGATTGTATGGCATGGAGTTGGGAAATAATGCTAGAATGACCTTTTTTGAGCAACTTTTCCATGCGATGGGAACAATTGATCTCTGGGGAACTGGCGGTGATGCCTTGGAACTTATATTGTTGGCCCTCCTAGTTGAATTGCATGGTTAATTCCTTTAAATCCATGAGAATGGGACCCAAAGTCATTAGCCATTATGCACCCAAGACAATGTCGCAACCGCCTGTGTTGATAGAAGACATATGATATTTCAGGTGGTATTCACCAATTTGGAGATGCACATTTTCACAACGCCCTCCACATTTGATGGACCCACCATTGGGAATCATGATTTGGAATTTATTGATTGCACAGATTTGTCAATTATTTTCTTGGTAAATGCGGCGATGAATAAAATTATGGGTGCTTCCACTATCAACAAGAATGATGACCTTCCTATGCTTGATGTAACCAATTAGCTTGAGGGTTTGGGGAGAAGAGAATCCAGTGAGAGAATTTAGGGAAATGACCAGTTCTACTTCAGCAGGGTCTAAGGGAGGGGTTATGTCAGTGGGTTCAGGTGACACAAGAACAAGGGGAGCCTCATAATCCTCTTCCGAAAAATCCTCTGAGATGGCCATAAAAATATTTTGTTCCTTACACTTGTGTCCCGGAAAATATTTTTCATCACAGTTATAACAAAGGCCTTTGAGTTGGCATTCAACCATTTCGACCCTGGTCAATTTATGGATCTTTAGTGGAGTATAAGGAGGAGTGGGAGTTACTAGTTTAGTGCGAGGAATAAACGAGGGTTTTTTTGTTTTGAGAATATATACCCTATTGTGCTTCCTTATCTATTTTAGTAGAGTCCAACCAACTCTGAGGTTGAGCCATGAGGACATGAGAACGAATCTCATCCTTGAGGCCACTGATAAAACATTCTCAGAGAAAAGAATCAGACATGCCCTTTGTACAAAAATCCAATCTCTCAAAAGAAGCTATAAAGTCTTCCACGGTGCCAAATTGTTTCAAATTTTTCAAATGGCCTAAATGGCTGGTGCCAGTGTCAAAGTGTTCATAAATCTCTACCATAAAATGTGTCCAAGCCACATAACCTTGGCAGGCATTTCTTCTCCATTGCCACCACTGCCAATGTTCTTGATCTAGATGCAGAACACCATACCAGAGTTTGGCCAACTCATCTGTAATTCCATACAAAGAGAAATAATGTTCCATTTGAGTTACCCAGCCAGTGGAATCTGATCCATCAAATTTTTTCACATCCACACGAGGAAGGCGTAGGTCACATTGAAAGTGATGGGGCTGAAAATTATGGGAATGATAGGACGTTTCAACTTCAGTATGAAAATGTGGGGGAGATAAGGGAAGATCTGCAAGGATATGCAGCTTGGTGTAGATCATCACAGTGACAGATTCAAGCTAGGTAGTAATGTCTTGTTTGAGCTCTTGTTTTAGTTCCGCGATTGAGGAGTCGATGGAGGAATGCATATTTTTATTGATGGTGGCAATATGGGCACTCTGTTATCGCACTTTTTGTTGAGTTTATGTCAAATTAGAGTGAAAGGTAGTGAAGGGATCTTCCAAGTCTTGGCTACGGATAAGGGCCGTGATGAGGAGGGAACACGAAAAGGGGCGCATGGGACCACACAAAAAATGGGTTATGGGTGAAGTGTATCACAATGATCAAGGTGATGAGTGGAATCCAATGGGGTAAATCCCAAATAAGGATGTTGTAAGGGGGTTGGGTCCATTGCCACCACTGCCAACGTTCTTGATCTATATGGAGAACACCATACCGGAGTTTGGCCAACTCATCCGTAATGCCATATAAAGAGAAATAATGTTCCATTTGAGTTACCCAGCCAGTGGGATCCAATCCATCAAATTTTGTCACATCCACACATGGAATGTGTAGGTCACGTTGAAAGTGATGGGGTTGCAAATTCCAGGAATGAGAGGAAGTTTCACCTTCAATATGCAAAGGTGGGTCAAATAAGGGAAGATCTACAGGGATATGCAGCTTGGCACAGATCATCGTAGTGACAGATTCAAGCTGGGTAGTAATGTCTTGTTTGAGATCTTGTTTTAGTTCCTTACACTTAGAATTGCAATCTTTCTTATAATGCCCTACTTTACCACACTTCCAACATTTCCTCAAATATTTTCTTGCAGACTTAGATCTACCTTTAGATTTATATCCCCCCCCCCCCGAAGACTTACCAGGATTCCTGCCTTTGGTGCGAGCTCTTACAATTAAAGAATTTGTGCTCTGACCATCCATGCTTTTCCACCTCATCTCTTCAAATAACAAGGATGCAACTACATTGACATACTTCAATGTAGATTGAGTGGTACAACCAATTTCTACAACTAGATTATCCCAAGTGTCTCGAAAAGAAAATAGCAAAGAAATACACTTATCTTCTTCTGCAATCATAATATTAATAGAGCCAAGTTGACTTACCAGAGTATTGAAGACATTTATATGTTCTCTCATAGAATCTCCATCTTCCATCCTATGATGATAGAAATTCTTCCAAAGAAACAACTTGTTTACCAGGGACTTTGATTGATACAAATTCCATAACTTATCCCATAGTTCCTTGGTTGTAGATTCTCCCGAGAAATTCAACAACATTGAATCTACCAAGAAGAGTCGAATAATACTCCTTTCTCTTCTATCCAACTTCTCCCAATATTCCTTAGACATACCAATAGGTTGTGTACTAGTAGTTTGTGTACCAAAATATTGTGTACCAGAAGATTGTGTATCAATAGACTATGTTCCACTAGATTGTGTATCAGTAGGTTGTGTACTAGGATCCATAGTGATCCATTGTTCTTTGTCTATAAGAAGGTCCTCCATATTGAGCTTCCATAGCTCAAAGTTTTAACCTTTGAAATTCTCAATCTCGATTCTAGAAGAGATCACCATTCCTCTTTCTACACTCAAATCACCACTGCAAAAAGATCCCACTGAACCCAGGTTTATCATAGACCCAAGATAAAATTGATCTATCAAGATTGAGTCAAAACCTCAGCAACAAAGGCATCCCCTTGAAGACAAAAATGAGCTTTGATAACACATGTAAGCTTTAAGCCCATGAAGTAAAGAAATGCATATAGATCCTTAAGAAAAAAATAAATTGATCAATGGCTCATACACCAGAAACCCTTAACCGAGAGAAAACCATCATTCCTTGGTGTTGCACCTTTCAACTCTTCATTGTATTAATTTCACCATTCACAATACAATATATGAAATATTTTAGGTATTATGTATCTACCAAAACCCTAATCCATTAATCCAGAATTAATTTAGAAAACTGCTAAAAATAGCAAAAAAATACACGACACAAAGGACGAAGGAAGTTGGGATTTTCAGATGCAGTTGTCGAATCTTATGTCCCCACACACACACATGAAAATAATATAGCACATATCCAACATTTTGAGCCCCCCGCTTCTGCTACAACATTTTCTTCCTCGATCCTATACATATCATATGTTCTCTCCCTCATAAAGTCGAACACGTGACAATCCTTCTTCTTGTGTCCTACCTGTTTGCAAAAATTACAAAACAACTTCTTTGGAGTACTCTAGTACTTATGTAGTAGTGGAAACTCTATTGGGTGATGGCCCTATTTCTTGCATATATCGTAGTATCCTCCTCCTGAGAATGTATTTGGTGCTCCCGTTGCCAAATATTACACGAATGTTGGGAATTTTTCCTTGTGATGGCCTTTAGTCCTACATTTTGTACACCATAATTTCTCACATTTCTCCTTTCCCTTTGTTATTTCTTCCAATTGAATTGTCAATGCGACCAACTAATTCTGAACTTGCATCATTCCGCCATTGTTTCCCATCGGAGATGATTATAGTTTCATTTCAATATCTAGTGCCTCGTCCTGTGACACACCCTTCTGCTGGATCAATGGCCTGGGAATGCGTGGTAGGATCCCTACAATAAACCATTGTTGGTGTTGTTGATATGGAATATGGAAATTTAATCTACCCATCACATCCTTAAATATTTGGTCATAATCCCATACCGACTATGTTTGTACTTGTTTGATCTCCTTCAATTTTGTAATGTACTCCGACTCCGACTTTGGATTCTTGAACTCCCTCAACAGTGCTTTCTTAAGCTTTGCCAATGTCCTAGCATATCCTATAGGCATGGTTCTCTATAGCTTCATATACCATACTACTGCACGACCTCTAAATGTTTTCGCTAACTGCATAATCTTCACAACTTCAACATGTACATTCTTTGTGGCCCAAATAGTCTCGCACACAAACACGTGTTTTTTTGGGTCCTCTGACCCAATTCCTTGGATCTCTGATAGCCTAAGAGTATTATCCACTCGACCATGTTGTTCTATTTAGTCCCTTCTCTTGTTGATGCTAGTTGACTTTGATTCTGACTCTACACACTACTTCCACTATTATGAGTGCTACTACTCAGTCCTCCTTAGCTAACTACAATTTATTTTGACAAATATTCAAATTTTACTTATGATTATGGTGATGCACATAGAGTCATGGATTCGATGCAGGATTATGTATAAGTAGTACTTGTTGTCTCTTCTATTATCAAAATGGACTGAAACTCCTCTTCTTCTCCCCCTAGGTATGGTACATCCATGATTCATAATAGTGCGCAAGGTTATCTCTCGTTTGGCTCATTGCACGAATCTCTTCTCTCAGCCTCAGTCTTTTTCCTCTTATACCTCCTCCCTCTGTAGAACTCTCCAAAATCATATCCTTCCTCTAGTATATCTTCTTCTTGCATCCTCAGTCCTTCTATGCATTTTTCATTGCTTAATTCCTTCTCTTAGATGATCCTCCTGTCATCCCCCAGTTCCCCTATGTGTGGGAACCTTTTAACAGTCGTATCGAATCACCATCATGTGATTTTCACACAATAACATATTTATCCACATATTTAATGATTTCAATAACCTCCCACACAGACCTTTGAAAAAGTCCCTCTCTGCAAAATTGTATGATTAAATACAATTTACGACAAAATCTATAACACAGCCACCTAGTAAGCTTTCCAACCAAAACTCCATTGCTTGAGTAGTTGGGTTACATACTAAATTCAACTATCTTACCAATTCGGGAGTCCAATTCCTTGGTGCTGTGGCACTGAACCTTCCAGTTTTCTCCACCAATCTTTCTAGGCACTCTGTCAGAATAACCATAAATTCGCCAAAGAAAGTTTCATGGAGATATGTGAGAACATACTTTTGCAGCCATTGCTTGTCACTCATCTGAGGGTTTATGTTCTCTTTTCATGTGAATTCGCATTCCTTCCTTTCCAACCATTATGAGATCTCCTTCTTAGTTGGCCTTCAAAACATCCCCTTAATCATAAAGTCATGATCTTGGAAACAAAACCATTTTTTGGCACTATTATGTGCACATGTTGTAAGACCCAAGGTTCAGTTTATCTAAGACCAACAAAACCCACTGGACATTAGCCCTTTTGGCATCACCTTCTTACACAAGTGAAGTCTCACCCGAGGTTTCTATGGGGACTGCAAGAACCATGCTTCTACAATGGTGAGGGGATGGGAATAAAACATTTGGTTCATTCTTCCTTATTATGTTGTGTGCATAACTCTATTCTAATATGTTATTAACTTACTTATGATCCATATTCCTATACTTATCATACTCCAGTTTACTGTATAGTTTTGTTACTGTCACAGTCATGAATCATTGCACCATTCTTAACTATCATATGAAGCCATTCTACGATGCATGCAAGTAGTATTCATACTCAACCACAAAAACATAGACAACACTAGATTCTATAACATATCTTTATCATTCCTTTATTCATCCTTCTCAACCTTCGACTGTTACATTCAATAACTTTGGACCTAGTATCAATAAGATTGTAACATAACCTAATCTATCATACTCAAACTTCAACAAAATAATTTACTTAGTTGAACCAACTAAATGAACCCATAATATCCAAACTCGTTACATATTTATATCAAAATATAGGGATAAAAACCCTAATCTATTCATCCCAAAAATATCCCATTACAATGCATGACCAACTCAGTTAATTGGTTGTTTGATGCCTTTCTTCTTCTTTTCAGCCTTCATGCTTCTTTTCTATTGTTCTTCTATTTTTGGAAGGTCAGGTTGTCATTCTCCTATTATGCATTATTTCCTTGCTTTATTCTTCTAGCTTTATTCTTTGATATGCGCGTTGTATTCCTTTTGCACACTTTCCTTTTTCTACACACTTTCCTGTAGGATGCGCCTCAGTTGCGGGTTCTCCAGCTTTCCTTCTTCCTCCATGCACTTTTCATATACTTAAGATTTTTCCTCAAAAATTTATCAAAACTGCAAAACTACTTTCAGTATTACCTATCTATTGGATTATTGAGAGGGGGGGTGAATCAGTGATAGAGCAATTTAATCCCTTTTAACCATATAATCCAAGTTATATATCAATGAAGCATTATCATCCAATAATTGCAGAGTAAATAAACAATGAACAAATGAACAATCATACACATACACAGTACATCAGTGTTTTACGTGGAAACCCAAATCGGGAGAAAACCACAAAATGCTTTTTCTTATATGTCTTGAAGAATTACATTCATTGGAAGCACCAACTTCCCTTGTTTTCCAGCTGCAACTAGAAGGAGGCTCCAACCCCCTAGTTTCTCAGGCTACAACCTGAGGGAAGCTCCAACTCCCCAATTCTTTGGCTACAACCAAAAGGAGGCTACAACCCCCTATGTTCATCGTCTACAACCAGAATGTGGCTACAACCACTTATCCTTGCCCTGTCCTGCCACCCTGAAGTAGAAGTAGAATGATGGAACCACTGTCACACTATCACTGTGAGATATACCACTGTAAACCTGTACTAATAAATCTGAACCATGCATCAACCTGTACCTCAACCTGTAATCAACCTGCACCATAAACAAGTGCATCAACCATGCACCAACCTGTAATCAACCTGTACCAAAAACAAGTGCATCAACCATACATCAACCTGTACCTCAAACCGTAATCAACCTGTACCTTAAACAAGTGCATCAACCATGCACCAAACTGTAATCAACCTGTACCATAAACAAGTGCATCAACCATGCATCAACCTGTACCTCAAACTATAATCAACCTCTACCTTAAATAAGTGCATCAACCATGCACCAACCTGTAATCAACCTGTACCATAAACAGGTGCATGGTTAATGCACTTGTTTATGG
>ML790119.1:253909-276062 GCA_009831015.1 Picea engelmannii | reverse complement strand
ATTAAATTTATTATTGAAATTATTTATTTTGTATTCACTTTGAATTATAATACACTCATCACTTCACTTTATTATTTACCTTTTAAAATCTCTTAAACCACTTTGATTACTTTCACCTTTTGGGGCTTCTAGATGACATATGAAGGTCCTCCAACCTCGTAAGGCCATAACTCTCAAACCGTGAGGAGTTATGTGACGTTCTACATACCACCAGAAATGAAATGAAATGTACTATCCATATATAATAGTATTATCTAAAAATATATCATAACTCATACCGTTACCCATCAAACAAACTTGGGTCCATTACCCAAACCTGGGGTCTCCAACTTCTCATGGCCATAACTCTCTAACCGTGAGGAATTATGTGACGTTTCACATACCACTAGAAATGACATGACAAGCACTATCCATATAGTATATTTTCCCTGACAAATTCACTTTCCTTCATCTCATTATTCCACAATTAAGCATGGGTTCTCTTACTCCACAAAGCGTCTTCCCGTGAGGGATTTCACCATAAGGGGACTGCTTTGGAGTTCATCCATATTTACTTCTTATCAACTATGAAAAAACAATAATGAGTCATATTTACATCAAACAATATTGGGTCTATTACCCAAACCTTTGTGCTACGGGGCTTTTTTCAAGGGTTGACATCAATGACAACCAACCTTAATCAACAACCTCCCCCTTTGGCATTGATGGAAACACTCTGATGCAATACTGAAATCATATCACTCATGCTCCCCCTGGAACCATGACTTTGTCCTCTGCATTTGATAAATCTTCTCCCCCTGAAACCATGCCTCTATCCTCTGCATTTGATAAATCTACTCCCCCTGGAACCATGCCTTTGTCCTCTGCATCTGATAAATATCTCCCCCTTTGTCATCAATGGCAAAGGTATCTTTCCATCTAGGGTTGCTCCCCCTGACAGACTGTTCTCTTATGGTGCCTCCTTGTGTACATCTAAGACATATAAGATAAGCATTCAAAAAGAATTCAAAAAGCATTCATTTTTGGAGTAGAAATAACTCCAAGTATTTGGCGAAAATATTCAAAGGCTTCCCGTGGAAGTGGTTTTGTAAAGATGTCTGCCACTTGTTCTTTTGTGCCCACATACTCAACTATGATGTTCTTTTCTGCAACTTGTTCCTGTAGAAAGTGATACTTGATTGGAATGTGCTTCATCTTGGAGTGCATCATCGGGTTTTTTGAGATATTGATGGCACTTGTATTATCACAATATATTGGAATGGGCTCATCATACTCAATCTGTATATCTGTCAAATTTTGTTTCATCCAAAGAACCTGTGTACAACATGTTGCTGCTGCAATATACTCTGCCTCGGCTGTAGATAGAGATATCGATGATTGTTTCTTGCTTAGCCATGATACAAAACACTCACCTAAGTAGAACGCTGCTCCACTGGTGCTTCATCAGTCATCAATACAACCTACCCAATCTACATCTATGTAGGAAATAAGTGATAGATCTTTTCCTTTTGGATACCATAATCCAAACTCTTTTGTTCCTTTGAGATATTTGAAGATCCTCTTTACTGCTAATACATGTGATTCCATTGGTGCTGCTTGAAATCATGTCACCTGTCCAACTGCCTGCATTACATTTGGTATGGATGCTGTCACATATAGTAGGTTACCAATCTTTGACCTATATTGCCTCTGATCTGTAGACTTTGAATCATCATCTTTGCTCAACTTACAACTGGTTTGCATGGGAGTGATAACTGGTTTGCAATCTCCCATTCCGAACCTCTTTAGCATTTCTCTGATATACTTGGCTTGAGAAATAAAAATTCCTTGGTTGCTTTGACGTATCTAAAGTCCCAGAAAGAAGGATAGTTCTCCAAGTAACGACATTTCAAATTCATTCTACATGTCTTTTGCAAATTTCTGGCTTAACCTGTCATCGTCACTACCAAAAATAATATCATCAACATAAACTTCAATTAATAAAATATTACCTTGACTTACCTTGATGTAGAGGTTATTGTCTGCACTTCCTTTTCTGAACCCTGCCTACTGTAGATACTTATCCAATCTGGAGTGTCATGCTCTAGGAGCCTGTTTTAGACCATACAAGGCCTTCTTTAATTTACACACATAGTCTGTGTTCTCTGACAACTGAAATCCTTCTGGTTGTTCAATGTAGACTTATTCTTCAAGTTCCCCATTCATAAAAGATGATTTTATGTCCATATGATATACTTTAACATTCTTGGAGCATGCATAAGCTAAAATCAAACAGATTGCTTCCATTCTGGCAACTGGGGCAAATGTCTCTTCAAAGTCCATTCCTTCAATCTGTGCATATCATTTACATACCAATCTAGCTTTTTTCCTTGTAACTTGTCCATCTTCATTCAATTTATTCCTGAAAACCCATTTTGTGCCGATCACATTCTTATTCTTTGGTCTTGGAACCAATTCCCAAGTGTCATTTTTTTTTTATTTGATCCAATTCTTCATCCATGGTCTTATTCCAAAATTTATCCTTGTTGGCTTCTTCAAAACAGTTTGGTTCAATTGTAGATAAGAGTGCTAGGTGTGTTTGTT
Organism: Picea engelmannii; assembly: GCA_009831015.1. Classification (NCBI taxonomy): domain Eukaryota; kingdom Viridiplantae; phylum Streptophyta; class Pinopsida; order Pinales; family Pinaceae; genus Picea; species Picea engelmannii. The sequence continues at coordinate 273,479 of ML790119.1, read as the reverse complement.
CTGGTGAACGGATTTTTCTTCTAGTCTTAACTCCTGCATCTTTGTTTCCAATAATCTGATCTGAAGGATGATTCTTCTGTAATCGTTTACTAGGTGTCTTTGGAGATACTTGTTGAACTTGCTCTTCTAATTCTATCAGATTCTCTTCATCTTCATCTTCCTCTTCTTATTCTTTTTTATCTTCTTCTTCAAAAAGTTGTTTCATTGATTTGTTTTCTTCTTCCTTTGATTTTGGTCTACCTGTTTCATCAATTGTTACGTTGATGCTTTCCAAAACTTTGTTTAATCTTAGATTGTAACACTTGTATGCTTTCCTTGTACTTGAGTAACCAACAAGTATTCCTTTGTCCACACGAGAGTCAAACTTTCCCATTCTGCCATCTTCTCTTTTAATGTAGAATTTGCTTCCAAAAACTCTGAAGTGCTTCACATTTGTTGGTCTTCCTTTCCATAGCTTGTACGGAGTTTTATCAGTGTTGTTTCTGACCATTACTCTATTTTGAATGTGAACTGATGTATGCACTACCCGTGTCCAAAAAATATCTGTCAATTTGTAATCCATTAGTATTGTTTCAGCCATTTCCTGTGCAATTATCATCCATTACGATAATGTTCCTTTGTCTTTGAACCACTCTCTGAACCAATCTATGAATCCATGCTCTCATCCATTATCATATATCTATTAAAACCTACTAAGTCTACTTACAAATCCATCTCTTTCCATACTATCCAAGACTCTACTTGCGCAACTGTCCATAAGGCTAACCAATTTATCATTATACTATCAAACTGTACTTATGCTAACTAATTGCTCTAAATATGTCTTCTCAAACTCTGCAAGCTGCTCGAAGGATGGTTCTTTGGTCTGTCAAATCTATCGCATAGACTCCCCCTGTCTAATATTCATATTACTTGGGAGTCTCTAAGATGGATGGCTCAGAACAATTCCTACTCTGATGTGTATTCATCATCATCTCCATTGGTAGATTCATCATCATCTTCATTGGTAGATTTATTATCTCTCTGAGCTCTGACTTCTTTCTTTCTATCTGTGGATTCATCTTTCACTACAATGTCTGAAAGTACAATCTCTTGAACCTATTCCTTATTTACATGTCCTTCCTTTCTTTCAATTATTTTCCAAACCTTTCTATATCTAACATCTTTCCTTTTCTCTGTAGAATTTTCTTCATCTCATTTTATTGTCAATCTTAAGATCTCTGGTACCTAGTCTTTGTTCACCTGTTCTTCATGTTTTCTTATCCATACTTTCTTATATCTGATATCATTATTTTCTTTCATGGAAGTATCGATCATGCTTATACAATCACTGGCTATGTGTCCATAGTTATGACATTTGTAACACTCAATGTTACATGCGACCACCTAGGCATGGTCTACTTGAACATTTCTTTTATAATCCTTGCAATCTGCAACCTTATGTCCAAATTTAGTACAATACAAACAATGACCATAAAATAAATTCTCATACCTGGGAGTGAAGGATCTTATTTGTGGCGTAGTCCTTCTGAATTTTTTCTTTGACTGATCATGATCATGATTGAATCTTTTTTGTGGCTTGAACATGGATGGTATTCTTGAAGATGTATCTTCAATAGTTTTCTTAGATTCTGTTTGACCATGATTCCTTCCTTTGAGTACTTCTACATAACTCTTTATATTTTCTTCATTCTTCTTTTCTAGCAACGTAGAGTGCTTCTCTTCATTCTCTACAACTGATGTGGATGTTTCTATCTCTTCAACTTTCTTATTGAGCTTGTCGATTTTGACTCTTAGTGTGACAACTTCTTCTTCAAGATTCTCAACCTCTTCTTCTTTCTTCATTATCTGAGACTTCGTGACTTCTTCTGTTCTCTTTGCTTCTTCAAGTTGGATTTTCAATGCAATTATTTCTTCTTCCATTCTTCTCTCTTCTTGACCAAACTCTTCCTCAAGTTGATTTAAATCATTGGTTATTTCCTTGAGATGATCCATCAATATATTTTCTCTCTTTTTTGTGTCTTCCTTTTGTGCTTCTATGTTGGCTTCTAAACATTTATTTTGATATTCTAGAGTTTCTTCAATTCTTCTGGCCTCTTCTAGTTGAGCTCTTAAATTCTTGATGACTTACTGATCCTTTTCAGAACCTTGAACACTTTTCTTTTGCTTCATCAATTGTTTCTTGGATGAGTTGTTTTCTTCTCTTTCTTTCCTTAGATATTTAATTGCACTGATCAATTTTTATTTGTAATCAACTTCTTCTTCATCATACTCTTCCTCTTCTGAATCTGTCTGACATGATAAGCATCTTTCTTCTTGTTCTGTATCTACATCTTCTTTGGCATTTTCTGAATCTGCAACGGGTGAAGAATATATGTCATGTAAATTATCCCAAAGTTCTTTGGCTGATGAAAATTTACCAACCTTTTCTCTTACTGGTTTAGGTAATCCTTCCCAGATGAAATCCATTGCTATTTTTTTATTCTTCTTCAATTCCTTCTTGGTTGTAGTCTTTGCCCTTTTTGAACTATCATATCCTGTAACAACTGATAACCAAACATAATGTCCTTGTGCCTGTAAAAATACTTTCATCCTTCTTCTCCACATCTCATACTTAAAACCATTCTAACCATTAAACATTGGTACTCCATTCTCAAAATAATCCATGATCTCCTTCCATTGGTTAAACTGTTTCCTGAAGGAACCTTGCTCTGATACCAATTGTTGGATTACTAAGAGGGGGGGTGAATCAGTAATAGAGAAATTTAATCCCTTTTAACCATATAATCCAAGTGTTATACCAATGAATCATTATCATCCAATAACTACAGAGTAAATAAGCAATGAACAAATGAACAATCATACACATACACAGTACACCAGTGTTTTACGTGGAAACCCAAATCGGGAGAAAACCACAGAATTCTTTTTCTTATACGTCTTGAAGAATTACATTCATTGGAAGCACCAACTTCCTTTGTTTTCCAGCTGCAACTAGAAGGAGGCTCCAACCCCCTAGTTTCTCAGGCTACAACCTGAGGGAAGCTACAACTCCCCAATTCTCTGGCTACAACCAGAAGGAGGATACAACCCCCTATGTTCTCCGTCTATAACAGGAAGGTGGCTACAACCACCTATCCTTTCCCCGACCTACCATCCTAAAGTAGAAGTAGAATGATGGAACCAATGTCACACTATCACTGTGAGTTATACCACTGTAAACCTGTACCAATAAATATGAACCATGCCTCAACCATGCATCAACCTGTACCTCAACCTGTAATCAACCTGTACCATAAACAAGTGCATCAACCATGCACCAACCTATAATCAATTTGTAACATAAATAAGTGCATCAACCATGCATCAACCTATACCTCAACCTGTAATCAACTTGTACCTTAAACAAGTGCATCAACCATGCACCAACCTATAATCAACTTGTACCATAAACAAGTGCATCAACCATGCACCAACCTGTACCATAAACAAGTGCATCAACCATGCACCAACCTGTACCATAAACAAGTGCATCAACCATGCATCAACCTGTAATCAACCTGTACCTTAAACAAGTGCATGAACCATGCACCAACCTATAATCAACCTATACCATAAACAAGTGCATCAACCATGCACCAATGATCCGAATTTATGCAGGAACGGAATGTAAGAAGAAAATAACAGAGTGTGCACAATAGTATTGCAGAGAACACAGTGATACAGTAAACATACACTTCTATTAATTAATGAAATAGAGAAACTGTAAAACCGTTGAACAATACATAGCTAGAATGGTGGTAGCATATCCCTGATAAGAGATGTGGCGGCTACGCTCATCCGTGACCAAGATTATTACAAAAAGAGGTCGAAGGGCCTTATTTATCAAAAGAAGGAAGGTATAAACCAAAAACCTAACCCTAGAAGATGAAACGCCAAAAGTCAAGTGGGCCTTGTTTGGGTAAGTTAGTCCATCGACTTCCCAGAGTCATAACTATTGCATACGATCTCCATTTAGGGTGCACGATAGCTCGTTGGAAATATCTATTCGAGGCCTACAACGCTCGAGACAAAATAACATTATAGATGCTATTTTGTGAGAGCAACATACCCAAAAAAACATCGTTTAGGGCCTCAAAATGGCCTCGGAAGTTCAGGACCTGAAAAAACTACTAAAAATAGTAAATTACCAGAAATGCCAGAAAACTATTTTGAGCCAGATGGAAAGGTGGGCGGCCACCGATACCCATCTGGATCATTCCTCCCCCCTTAAGAAGCAATGGTCCCCATTGCATCAAGTGTCGGGATACGATGGGGGAATTTCAACTGAATTTGGCTCCAGGTGAGCCACTTGCCCTGATGCAGGAACTGCCCAGCCTTCACGACTCAATAGAGTTGGACACGTTGCTGGCGAGTGCCCTTGACCTGTGAATCCATGATCCGATCAATTGTTGCCTTCTCCAAATAGTCAGTGTTGAGCTCTGTTGGTGCCAACTGCTCGACCACTTCTGAGGTGTCCAACAATGGTGGAAAATAGGGGCGAAGGAGCTGAACATTGAATACAGGGTGCAAGACAAGAAATGGAGGGATGCTTAATTCAAAATAATTATCCCCGATAGCCTTGGTGATAGTATATGGCCCATACCGAAGTGGGCGTAGCTTGCGATGAGGTCCCATGAGTCTTTCTTTCTGCAAATGCAACCAAACCTTATCACCCACCTGGTATGTGTGTGGCACCCGATGCTGGTCATGACGCTGCTTGTACTTGGCATTGGATTTTTCCAGAATGTCATGGACTTGTTGGCGAATGTGTTGGATCCATTCCACAAATTTGGTGGCTTTCTCAACCTCAGTCTGAGGCAGACAAGATGTTGCCTGTGTGGAGGCAATGGGCAGAGCTACATCGATGGGGGCCAATGGTTGAAACCCCATGCATGCTTGAAAAGGGCTATGACCAATAGAGATGTGAAGGGCTCTGTTGTAGATATGTTGAACATACGACAGGTTCTCGTCCCATGTGCGGGGGTGTTTAGAATTATACATCCGCAGGATATGCACAATCATGCGATTCACTACTTCTGTCTGCCCATCAGTTTGGGGATGGAAGGTTGTCGACTGTGTGAGCTTGGTATCCATAAGTGACCAGAGGCTGGACCGAAATGTGCTGAGGAACCTGCTATCGCGATCTGAAATGATAGTCCGGATTAGCCCAAAATGTACCCAGACGCGTTCAAAGAAGAGCTTAGCAGTGGCTTCGGCAAAGATACTTTTCTTGTAGGCGGACATAATGGCCAATTTAGAGAAGCGATCCATGACCACAAACACACAGTCATTCCCATGCTTGGTTGGAGGCAGTCCTGACATGTAATCCATGGAGATAGATTCCCAAGGCCCATTGGGAACAGGAAGAGGGGCATACAACCCTTGCTTCTTAATGGATGGTTTGGCGATGGCGCAGGCAGTGCAGGATTTGATATACTTTCTGACATCTTTTCGGAGCTTTGGCCAATAAAAATACTTCTGCAACACTGCTATTGTATTTTCGGTGCCAAAGTACCCTGCGACCCAACTGTAATGCGCTTCCCAGATCATCTTCATGCGCTCACTTGAAGGAACACAGAGGTGGCCTAGGTGGCATAATAGTCCATCCTGGAGATGAAAACTAGTCACTGGAGTGTCTGTACAAACTGCTCGATAGGTGGCCAAAAATTCAGGATCACTGTCATATAAGTGAGACCACCCAGAGGTTTCATGGCCACAAGAGTTAAGCACTTTGGTGAGTGCAGCCACAGGTGGTCGATTGAGGCAATCAACAACATGGTTGGTGCTGCCCTTCTTATATTTTATGTTCAGGTGAAATTGCTGCAGGTATGCGGACCACTTTTGGTGGCGGTCATTTTTCAATTTACCTTGTGTTTGCACAAACTGCAAGGGCTTGTGGTCAATGTGAATAACCGTATCTTTGCCTAAGATGTAATGCTTCCATTGTCAGCAAGATTGGACAATGGAGTACATTTCCTTATCATAGGTGGGGTACTTTCGAACTGTATCTGAAAGTGTCTCATTGTGATATGCCACTGGATGGCCATGCTGAGTGAGGATTGCGCCAACAACATAATCTGAAGCATCTGTCTCAATTTCAAAAGGTTGTTGCAGATCCGGGAGAGTAAGGACGGGCGCTGAACATAAGTGCTTCTTAAGTTCCTCAAATGCTTGTTGTTGAGTAGGGGTCCAAAAGAATTTGGCTTTAGCCCCACCTTTGGTCACGTTGCTAAGGGCCCAAGCAATGTTAGAGAACCCCAACACGAACCTGCGATAAAAGTTGGCCAACCCTAGGAAGTTGCGGAGCTCTGTAATGGTCCTTGGGGTCAGCCAGTCGCGAATGACTTGGATCTTGGCCGGATCCACATGCACACCTTGTTCATTCACAATGTATCCCAAATACTGAATTTCCTTCATCCCGAATGAGCATTTTTCGAGATTGGCATATAACTTGTGTTGTCGCAGGTTGCGAAGGACTTCCTCAATATGTTGTAAGTGGTCTTCCCACATTCTGCTGAAGATGAGGATATCATCGAGATAAATGGTCACAACAGAATTGGTGAATGGTCACAGTATATCATCCATCATCCTCATGAAGGTTGTCGGAGCGTTAGTTAAGCCGAAAGGCATGACCAACCACTCAAAAAGGCCTTCCTGAGACTTGAAGGCAGTCTTCCAAACATTAGTTGCCTCAATTGGGACCTGGTGATAACCAGACTTCAGATCAATCTTGCTGAAATACTTGGTGCCCTTCAGTTGATCAAGGAGATCATCGATCCGGGGGATAGGATACCGATTCTGGACTGTGATTTTGTTTAAAGCTCTGTAATCAATACAGAGTCGCCAAGTCTCGTCCTTTTTTTGTACTAGCACAATCGGGCTCCCACAAGGTGAGGAGCTTGGTCGAATATGCCCCTTTTGGAGTAATTCCTCAATCTGGCGCTTGATCTCTTCGTTTTCCATGAGGGAACGTCTGTAAACTAGCCCGTTTGGCACAGGTGCCCCAGGTATCAAGTCAATGGAATGCTTGACTTGACAATGGAGCGACACTCCGGCAGGGGAAGTGAAGATGTCCTGGTATGATTCCATGATATTGTCTACTTGTCTATGTTGTGCAGAGTGACCCTGTGTAGAGGCGGTAGATGTGGCCACAATCTTTTATTTCCTTTCTGGATGAATCATCAGGAGGATGAATTTGTCGGTCTGGGAAATCACCTTCTTGCATTGCTTAGCTGTGATGAGAGAGAATGCGGTAGTGGGAACTACCTCTGGTATCCGGTAGCATTGTTTTCTCAAAGTAACAATGACACTACGAGGCCTGGATTCATACACATCATGGCATTTCCACATATATGGTTGACATAAAAGAACATCAGAAACTTCAAGTGGAGAAACATTACACATTACCTCATCTTTGAAGGGTTTGATGTCGTACGGTAGGCGACACTGCTGGCTAACACGGATGTCTCGCCCTGGAGTGAGCCACCCAATGTTGTATGGTTGCGGATGCGACAATGTTGGCAGGTTCAGCCGGTTGATGACCTCTACTGAAATCAGGTTCTTCTGGCTTCCACTGTCAACAATGAAATGTAATGGCTTCCCTTGTACCCACATCTGCGAGTGGAAGAGGCGCTCCCCTTCTTCTGTCTCCTCTGGATCGTCAGGCTGGATCTTTGTGGTGGAAATGGTGACGTTGGGTTCTACTTCAATGATCTTCCTTCCATGATCTGTCTCTGATTCCGATTCAGATCCTGGATCTGACTCGGGCACTTTCATCTCGGTAAGCAGTGATTGTTTCGCATGACACTCATTAGTGTTGTGCGTGGGACTCTTATGGAGCTCACACCATTTTCCAGTGTCTTTCTTTGTCTTCCAGTTACCCTTCTTCTCCTATGGCTTAGGCTGGTTGTCCGAGGGTTGGATATCTTTTCTATGTACTTTGGTCTGTGAACTAGGGTTTCCCTTACACTTCTTCTGGTTTGTCGAACCGAACTCCCGCTTGTTCTTTTGCTTAAATTTTTGCTCGATTTTCACAGCATACCGGTAGGCGGCACCCAATGACAATATGTCCAGGAATTCCATCTCGAAACGGATGTACCGATGTAGGCCGTTGCAATATTTCAGAACCAAGTGTCGCTCAAAGTCTTTGATGCCGAGCTTTGTGCACAGGGTATGGAAGTTGTTCGTGTACTCTGTCACTGCTTGGTCCCTTTCTTGTCGCAGAGTTGCCCATTTTGTGTACTGGTCGTCATAGTTCCCCACAGGGAAGTATTGCTCCTTGAGGGCATCAATGAAGGATGCCCATGTGGGTTCTGTCCCAAACACCGTGGGTTCATTACCCTCTTTTTCCTCTTTCTATTCACAGAGGGTTTCCCACCATTACTTGACATGGGGGACCACCTTAACAAGTGCAAATGTAATCTTTTCTCTGTTGGAAAAGTTATGGACCGAGAAGTAACCCTCGAGCTAATTCAACCATTTTTCCAGAGCATCTACATCTATTTGTCCTTCAAATAAGGGAATATCAAAATTAACTTGTACCTTGAAAGGGGTCGGTCCTCCAAATTGATTGTTGGTCGAGGTTCCTTCCATGGCGATCAGAAACCGTCGAAGAATTTGCGCAAAATTGTCCATCATCTCGTTCCGCTGTCGCATGAGAGCCTCCTCGAGCAACATCTTGATAGGATCTCCTGCTCCGTCATCTCATTTTTCCTCCGCCATCGGCGGTTGTTTGCGCCGGAGAGGGGTTTCTCTCTCGAGCTGAACTAATTTGATACCCAACTCCTTATATCCTGACCTCGTCGGTGACATGCACGAAAAAATGACAAAAGATAAGTCTTCTCTGATACCACTGATCCGGATTTATGCAGGAACGGAATGTAAGAAGCAAATAACAGAGTGTTCACTATAGTATTGCAGACAACATAGTGATACAGTAAACACATACTTCTATTAATTAATGAAATAGAGAAACTGTAAAACTGTTGAACAATACATAGCTATAATGGTGGTAGCATATCCCTGATAAGAGATGTGGTGGCTATGCTCATCCATGACCAAGCTTATTACAAAAAGAGGCCGAAGGGCCTTATTTATCAAAAGAAGGAAGGTAGAAACCAAAAACCTAACCCTAGAAGATGAAACGCCAAAAGTCAAGTGGTCCTTGTTTGGGTAAGTTAGTCCATCAACTTCCCGGAGTCATAACTATTGCATATGATCTCCATTTAGGGCGCACAATAGCTCATTGGAAAGATCTATCGGAGGCCTACAATGCTCGAGACAAAATAGTATCGTAGATGCTATTTTGTGAGAGAAACATACCCAAAAAAACATCGTTTAGGGCCTCAAAATGGCCCTGGAAGTTCAGGACCCGAAAAAACTGCTAAAAATAGTAAATTACCAGAAATGCTAGAAAACTGTTTTGATCTAGATGGAAAGGTGGGCGGCCACCGATACCCATCTGGATCAACCAACCTGTACTCAACCTGTGCCATAAACAAGTGCATCAACCATGCACCAACCTATAATCAACCTGTACCATAAACAAGTGCATCCAACCATGTACCAAGTATGTACCAATCATGTGTCAACTACTCATCAACTATGACTCATCAATATGTACCAACATCATCAACTATACACATCATGTATGTGCGCCAACTCATCAACTACTTGTCTCAACCATGTACTCAACATGTACCACAACCAAAATCCCTCATCAATTTCATCATCCAAATCTGATTTGTAGCTCTATAATAGACCTGGTGTATATGACCACATTCCTTCAAACCTTCCTTAACTTTAAAAACAAGAGACTAGCATTTTCATCAAACTTTTCTTTAGTCTCACCTGCCTAGTTTTGGATTAGTCAACAACCCTAACTTGAAGTAATCATAACTTTGAACCTGTAAAGTATAAAGATATGAAACTGATACATAATGTTATTCAATGTATTTAATGCAATTCTTCCAAGTTTCATTACTTGGAACATCTCAGAAAATGAGTTATAGCAAAAATGACATACCTTGTTGAATTCTGTCTTATTCTAGAGAGCGACCTTGTAGATCGTGCCCCACACAAAATATTTGATGAATTGATCTGAAACTATTACACAACATACTACAGACTGTACCCTAACCAACACATTTGTTCTCACTGAATTTGGATCTGTTATTCATAATTTATGACGTTTATACCCAAAACACCTGATTTTGACTAGTTTCAGGACTGGCCATAAACTCTATTTTCCACAGAGTGTAACTCCCAAAATACAACGACCCACAAGCTAATTTTTTTACCACAGATACTTGAATATGTTTCCTCACTTGCGTATCAATTTAGGGATCTGAATCATTATAGAAACAATTTTTTTTAGCGAAAATAGTGAGATGACCTATAAATAACATACCTTGGAAAGCACCATCAAAAGAATTTATCCTTCCTTGCATTTCGGCCTTCTTTTCTTCACTTTCCTCAGAATTTCGGCTTAGATATCATTGGTTACCTTAGACACATATAGATATTCAATATGCTCAAGAGTTATTCAAATGAGAGAGCCTTGCCTCTTATTTATACTCTCCAAGTAACTTCCTTAAAAACATCTTCTAGGTCACTTGACCCACTTTCCTTATTTTAGGGTTTGGTCCACTTCTAATTTCTCCATTAAATTTATTATTGAAATTATTTATTTTGTATTCACTTTGAATTATAATACACTCATCACTTCACTTTATTATTTACCTTTTAAAATCTCTTAAACCACTTTGATTACTTTAACCTTTTGGGGCTTCTAGATGACATATGAGGGTCCTCCAACTTCGTAAGGCCATAACACTCAAACCGTGAGGAGTTATGTGACATTCTACATACCAATAGAAATGGAATGACATGTACTATCCATATAGAATAGTATTATCTGAAAATATATCATAACTCCTACCGTTACCCATCAAACAAACTTGGGTCCATTACCCAAACCCGGGGCCTCCAACTTCTCATGGCCATAACTCTCTAACCGTGAGGAATTATGTGACGTTCCACATACCACTAGAAATGACACGACAAGCACTATCCATCTAGGATATTTTCCGTGACAAATTCACTTTCCTTCATCTCATTATTCCACAATTAAGCATGGGTTCTCTTACTCCACAAAGCATCTTCCCATGAGGGCTTTCACCATAAGGGGACCACTTTGGAATTCATCCATATTTACTTCTTATCAACCATTACAAAACAATAATGAGTCATATTTACATCAAATAATATTGGGTCCATTGCCCAAATCTTTGTGCTACAGGGATTTCTTCAAGGGTTGACATCAATGACAACCAACCTTAATCCACAACCAACAATGTCAAATAAAGTTATTAATATTTATATCATTAAAATACATAGACATTGCAAAAATAATAAAATGTACTTAAATTTGATGAAATAAATAACTCATTCATATATATTTGAACACATAAATAATAAAATGATTGGTGCAACATTAAGATGGATTTTATGAACACGTGTTAGAATGTTCAACATACTTATAGTTTCAAAAATAAAAGAAGAAGTGGATCCATTACATAATAAAGAAAACAACATAAATATGTCAACTAAGTAAATATAATATCTTTAAATTCTATCTATTCATCGGCATAACTAACGTACATTAGCATATAATGAAAGGATGGTAATAGATACGACCCATGGGATGACACTCTATCCACACATCAATACTACACCATTTCATTGTTGAACTATCAATCCAAATATGCTAGCTATAATGGCATGGTTAATGAATACAATGGTTATGTTTTTACAATGCAACAAGGTTAAGAGATTGATGTGTTAGTGTGACTTAACTACTAGATACACAGATTGTGTGACTTGACTTTATTGGAATTGTGCCATAGTAATATATTGATGTGAGATTTAGTAATATATTGATGTGAGATTGTGTGACTTGACTTTATTGGAATTGTGCCATAGTAATATATTGATGTGTTAGTATGACTTAACTACTAGATACAAAGTTTGTGTGATTTGACTTTATTGGAATTGTGCCATAGTAATATAGTTATAGTCTTGTGCATAATTATCCATTATTAATGTATATATTTTTGTTATGCACATCCATGTTTAAGAAAACTAAAATTTCTCTACATAATATGAAATTGAGATTGTGGTCTCAAGGCTTAGTCAATTGACATTAAAACATAAGAGTTGTTGGTCACGAATAAAGTTTATATCACTAGTTGTAGGAATCATTTTTTTATCTAATTTATTTTGTACCACTTTTTTATCATTTGGATCTTGTAAAGGTGAATTGTGAGACCTCCTCTAGTGACATGAAATATGTAAAACAAGGTCTTCCTCAAACTTTATGCCAAACATCGAGAACAATCTCCTCATGAGGGTTTCTTCCTATTCTCCATCCAACCAGAGTTTAAGGAAATCTGCGTTATTGAGGGAGTTTTCATGCATTATGTTACATCCAATTGAAATGCATTCTCTCCGTATGCTAAAGGATAGACTTTAGGTCATGTCTCAACAATTTTAACTTAAAGATATTTTCCTTTAACTATTATTTATGAATATAAACGTAGTGCTTGCTTCATATATAGAATTAATGATTGAGTTTGTGATGATCGAATTTTTTTTTTGTTGAATATTATACACAACATTCCATACTTGTTCATGGATCTTTTAAATATGATCTACTATTGCACTAATGATTGACTTTGTATTGATCGTGTCTAGTCTTGTGACAAAAACATTCCACACTTTCTGGTCTTGTCACAAAATCATTCCACACTTAATTCATAAAGTTTTTAGATGTGATCTATAAAGGAATTGATTACATCTACACATTAACTTAGTTTATTATTATGAAATACTAAATTTAAATCACTAAAAATATTTTTTAATAAAAATTTAAGATGCAACTTTAAAAATGAAAGACCAATTGTGATTGACTCTTAGCACACTTTAAATTATCGTAAATAAAAAAATATACCCAAACTCATTAAAAATTAAATATACACAATTTACAATATAATATAAATATACACAATTTACAAAAAAATAAAGATACACAATTTAAAAAATAAATAAAAATACACAATTTACAATATAATATAAATATACACCATTTACAGTATAATATAAATATACACAATTTGTAACAAAAATAAATATACACAATTTGCAAAATAAAATTGTATTCTTAAATAAAACATATTAACAATGCTATCTAAAGGATTCAACTAATCAATGATAAAGTAATATTAAATTAGAAATACAAACTTAATAAAACTTTAATTAGTGTTTAAGCTAAAAGCCAATGACAATGGTGTTGTAGCTTCGTGTGACCTCAATCCATATCCTAGTGAAATATTCATAAATCATTCGATTAGAATTTAAACATTTGAGAGATAACATCGTGATACCATAGATATCTGACCTGAACAAACATCCAAAGCAACACTCATGAACTTTATCTTATCATTGTTGTAAAGCAACACCAATGAACCCCCTCTTAATTTTAAACTACAAATTTAATTTTACATATGCATTGAATTCATAATTGTTTATTCGTTATTCCACGTCATCAAGATGCCTTAGGATAAGGCAAATGCTAAACACGTCATGATTAGTGTGAACGAGAAAATAAGATTAATGGAAAATTTATAATTTGAATTTTATAATTTCACATTTACCTATTATAATTCCAAACAATCCATATACGCTTATCATAATGAAATATTATACTTAAAAAAAACTTTGCACATTGAATGGTTGTACTTGGGTGAATACATAATGCAAACATGGTTAGTGGGGTATTTTTTGTCGAGTATATTTTTTCCAAAAACTATTGAAATTTAATTAGTGGTTAAATTTGATGGGTATTTATTCATTTTTCCATTTTTAATTGTAAATTTTAAATTTACATATTATTAATGAAGTTTACTTAAGTTAAAATTTTCTCATATCTATATTTTTCTATTATATATATATATAGAAGAAAGAAGAAGGAGAGAAAGATTGAAAGAATTCTCATTAACCATAATGAATAATGATTAATTTACACATGATATACTCTGTATAACTCAATAAGTTCGACTAGAGGATAATCAATGCACCACAATGGTGGTCTAGAGCGATCTAGACACACATCGACAATTACGGGAGTGAACTGCCCCCTAATCTAGTCTCTCAGGCAGTTACGAGAGTGAACTACCACCTAGTTGAGTTAACTAGTCAACTAGTCTTCAGTTAACTAACTGAACAGAGAGTAGTGAGGGATTAACTCGGGGAATTAAGGCTAATGCGCCACTCTAGTGATGATACCAAGGCAAGGTCGAATTAGCATTGTGATGATCCCAATGTTGCATGGTGACAAAACTAATGCAGCATCTAAACTCAACTCAACAAGTCAAACTGAAGTGTCAACTGAAAGAGAATATTCTCTAGGTGGAATATTCTCCCCTAAATTATAGGAGACTGGATAATGACTAGTTATAACTAATAAACAAGGAAAAACCTTAGGAAAAAAAATCCTAGGTGTGTGTGAAGTAACTCAAACACCCCCCCTGAACATCACTATGGTGAAAATAAAGATTGGGTCTCGGCAACGAGGCCATATTAGGTACCCAAGTACAAAAGATACACTGAAAATAAAGGGAGAAAATAGGAAAAACCTAATGGTAAAACCCCCCCCTCAAGGTACATTATATGTAAAAAGAAGAACTACAGTTGATAGGCAATTGTGTCCTTCACTCCAAGACAACTTCGCAGAGAATGGAACTTCTGCTCAGTGAAAGTCTTGGTGAATATGTTTGTCGTCCGTTCTGCTGAAGGACAAAACTGTAAATCGATGATTCCCTCATGTACTGAGTCTCGGATGTAGTGCATGTGGATCTTGATGTGCTTCATTCGTTGCCTCTGAACCAGATCTCTATAGAACTTCAGAGTGCTCTGGTTGTCACACCAGATGACGATCGGTCGATGAAACTGAATGCCCAACTCAATGAGAAAATGTTGTAGCCACATAGCCTGAATGGTTATGTTAACTACCCGTCTGTACTCTGCCTTGGCTGAAGATAGAGAAATGGCATCTTACTTCTTGCTCGACCAACAGATAGGACCAGAACCAAGACTGAGTGAGTAACCAGATGTTGACTTGCGATCAATGTTATCGCCATCCCAGTTGAAATCAGTAAACCCGATGAGATATAATGTAGAGTCTGGTACATAATGAATCCCAAAGGTGATGGTTCTCTATACGTATCGAAGGATGTGCTTTGCAGCTTTCCAATGTAGCTCATGAGGCTCTTGCATGAACCTACAAACTGCGCCAATTGCATATGAGAGGTTTGGTCTGGAGTGTGTGAGATACAACAAGCTCCCCACTAGCTGTTTGGAGAGTGTGTTGTCAACCAGTGGAGTCTCCCCGCCATCGCCAAGTTTGACTCCTGATAGGAAAGGAGACAGAGCAGAGTTGCAATGTGTCATGTGAAATCTCTTAAGGAGATCTCGTGCATACTTGGCCTGAGACAGTTTGATGCTCGATGCATCTTGATTGATCTCGAGTCCAAGGAATAAGTGTAGCGGACCCATGTTTGTCATCAAAAACCTATCATGTAGAATCCTCTTGACTGCAACAATCGCTAAAGCCGAGCACCCGGTGATCAACAAATCATCAACATACAGAACTAAAAGTAGAAGTGAATCAGTCGTCTTGAGCATGTAGACATTCGGGTCTGATTTACAACGTACAAAGTTCTGTGACAGCAGGTAGGAATCCATCTTGGCATACCATGCCCTCGGAGCCTGCTTGAGGCCATAAAGTGACTTCTTCAATCGACAGACCAAATATGAGTCTTGCATAAATCCCTGGGGCTGCTCCATGTAGATCTCCTCAGAGAGATCACCGTGAATAAATGCATTCTTCACATCCATATGATGGACTTCCCATCCCTTGGTTGCCGCAATGGAAAGTGTCAATCCTACGGAATCCATCTTCTCTACTGGAGTGAAGGTCTCATCATAGTCAATACCATGAACCTACTAAAATCCTTTGGTGACAAGCCTGGCTTTGTATCTGTTGATCTATCCATCCACTGCACTCTTGGTCCTATAGACCCATCTACATATGACAAGTTTTCTCCCAAAAGGAAGGGGAGCCAGATCCCAAGTCTGGTTCTCGAGGAGGGAGTTGTACTCCTCCTGCATGGCAGATTCCCAAAAGGGATTTCCAGCAGCATCGCCATAAGACTATGGATCTGAATACTGAACCAAGAATATGTGCCTAGAGGGCAATGATTCAATGACAGTGAGTGAAAAAGGAGGCTCCTCGAAATAAGATCAAGTCCTCCTAGTACCGGCTGGATCACCAACAAGATCCCCTGCAGCCTGAAGAGTAGTATGTGCCCACTTGGGCCTCTACTCTGGCTCTGCAACTACATTTGGATGCTCTGACTCTACATCTGACTGTACCGAATCTGAATTTGAATCATCTGAGTCCTCTGAATCAGAACTCTCGTCTGAAGAAGATTCGGCATGTGCATGGTCATCATCTCGGATAGGTGCAAGAGTGAAGGTGTCTGCATGAAGCTGCTGAGGTACATGTGAGACACATTCCTCGAATTGGACACTACACTCAGTGATGAGTTGGTCCGATGAAAGATCAATAAGCCGATATCCCTTCACACCATCGGAGTATCCAACAAAAATCCACTCAGTGCTCTGTGGATCAAGTGCCTTCCTCTTTTCAGAGGTAATCTGGGTCCATGTACGTGAATCAAAAATGAAAAAATGGGTCACTTTCGGTTTGAGGCCACTCCAAGCCTTGTAAGGGGTCTTATCCTTGACAGATCTATGAGGAGATTTGTTTTGTATGTATGTTGCACAATTAAGTGCTTCGGCCCATAGTCTCTGTGGTAGTGACTTTGCATGCAATATGCAAGATCCCATCTCTTTTAGAGGTCTGTTTTTCTGCTCAACAACTCCATTTTGCTGCAGAGTATAGGGAATTGTATGCTGCAATTGGATCCCTACCTCATGGCACAGATTATGGATGTCATGATTTACATACTCTCCCCCATTATTAGTTCAGAGGACTTTGATCTTCTTTCTGCACTGTGTCTCAACCAAGACTTTGAAATCTTTGAGGTGTTGAAAGACCTCAAATTTTTGCTTGAGAAAGTAGATCCAAGTAAAACGTGAGAAATCATCAACAAAAATGAGAACAAACCTCGCTTTTTTGATGGATGGATGGGGTAAAGGACCCATAAGGTCACTGTGGATCAGATCTAAAGGTGCAGAAGCTCGCTGAGACTTTCCTTTGTCGAATTTCTCTTGAGGGTGTTTTCCGAAAACACATCCCTCACATACTCCCTTGGAGAAATGGATGTTTGGTAGACCATCAACTAATTTGTTCTTGCTAAGTTGTTGCATGTATCTGAAATTCAAATGTCCAAACCTTTCGTGCCATATCCTACTACTTTCATCAGCATGAGTAAGTAGTAAAGAAGAGTGAGGTCCAATGAATTCAGAAAATGTATACATTCTAGACTAATGATTTACCTCACCGGTAGCAACCCTGGAGTTGGTTTCCATGTCGTAGATGTCCATGGAATTTGGTGTGAATATAATTTTTTTTCTGGTGCTAGAATTCATCATCTGATACATGGAGAGAAGGTTGACATAAATCTTGGGAACATGCAGCACATTCTCAAATCTTTCATTGGTGAGTTCAATCCTTCCTTTGCCGGTGACTTTGACAGAAGAGTTGTCCCCCGGAGGACCTTTGGATGCAGACAAATAAAAATGTATTTCTTTTGAGGCATCCATGTGATGTCATGCTCCTAAATCAATGATCCAAGCATCGGGAGAGGAGTTGATGACAATCAAAGCATGGCTAGAATTGTCTTTCTTGGAATTCAGATCTTTTTGCTTCTTCTTCTTGGCACCCTCGGAGATGCGATCTCTAAGGTTGTTTTGATGAAGTATTTGAGACATCAGATCTATTTTCTTTTGCATGCATGCAGATTCTGGATGGAATCATTTGTGACAGTACAAGCATTTCTCCCCTTTTCTTCCCTTTTCCCCTTTGGATATGGAGGCATCGGTGAAGGGTTTTATGTACCCTTCCTTCTTTGGAGGTGCATGAGCTTTCCGTTTATCTTTATCTTTAGATTTATGATATTTGTGGCTGCCATCATGCACAGTGATTTCATGCTCCCTTGGGCCATTGATTGTGCCCATGTTGATGAGCTTGGTTTTCTCTTATGTTAGAGATTTTATAAAGTCCTCAAGAGAAGGCATCTTCGAGGCGGCTCTAGAGGAAAATCTGATAGTACAGAATGTAGATACGAATAAAGAGAATTCAGGAATAGGCTTTGATAGAATGGTGAGAACCATTTGTTTCTCCTCCTTCGATTTATCAACTCCACAAGATTTGAGTTACGACAATAAATCCTTGAATTTTGTAAATAAATCTTGGATATTGTCGAATCTTTTTGGATCCAATGTGAGAAACTCCACCTCCATCATGTGTCCCCTCAGCTCATCCTGTTTGTCAAAGAGCTCTTCTAAGGTGGCCCAGGCTTCATTGAGAGTCTTACAGGAAGATATATGAAAAAAAAGATTTGGAGAAATAAGACTACAAATTTTTCCGAGTGCCTCATCCATGCGATTTAAGTACTTGGAATTTGTTATGGATAATATTAGTTCTGTATCTATATTCAAGGTTAACCTATACAACCCTCTGGTTCAGAGATGTATGGATATTTTCTCCTTCCATGCAAAATATTTGTAAGGTGTAAGAATGAATTTTTTTTGGAATTCCATCTTTCTATTGTCTTCAATCTTTTGTACCTGCAAAAAAATTTGGTGTATCTTTTGCTTAGCAATCTGTCGGACCTGATACCATGTAAATGTGTTGAACCTGCATAGAATAGATCTAGATAAACAATAATACACGCATTTGCAGAGAGAATAGAAGAAAGAAGAAGAAGGAGAGAAAGAATGAAAGAATTCTCATTAACTAAATAATGAATAATTTACACATGATATACTATGTATAACTCAATGAGTTCGGCTGAAGGATAACCAATGCGCCATAGTGGTGGTCTAGAGTGATCTGGACACACACCAACAGTTACGTGAGTGAACTGCCACCTAGTCTAGTCTCTCAGGCAGTTACGGGAGTGAACTGCCACCTAGTTGAGTTAACTAGTCAACTAGTCTTCAGTTAACTGACTGAACATAAAGTAGTGAGGAGTTAGCTCAACGAATTAAGGCTAATGCGCCACTATGGTGATGATACCAAGGTAAGGTCGAATTAGCATGGTGATGATCTTAATGTTGCATGGTGACAAAATCAATGCAACATCTAAACTCAACTCAACTAGTCAAACTGAAGTGTCAACTGAAAGAAAATATTCTCTAGGTAGAATATTCTCCCCTAAATTATAGGAGACTGGATAATGACTAGTTATAACTAATAAACAAGGAAAAACCTTAGGAAAAA
>ML790119.1:220302-253133 GCA_009831015.1 Picea engelmannii | reverse complement strand
CCTCATGGAATGTTGATTAAGGTTGGTTTTCATTGATGTCAAACATTGAAGAAATTCTGGTAGCACAAAGGTTTGGGTAATGGACCCAGGTTTGTTTGATGTAAAAATGACTCATTATTGTTTCTTCATGTTTGATAAGAAGTACCAATGGATGAAATCCAAAGTGGTCCCTTTATGGAGAAATCGCTCACGGGAAGACGCTTTGCGGATTGAGTTATCCTAGAATTATGGGTAGAGAACCCATGCTTAATTATGGAATAATGAGATGACGGTCAGTGACTTTGTCAATGAAACTATACTAGATGGATAGTTCTAGTCATGCCATTTCTAGTGGTATGTGGAACATCACATAACTTCTCACGGTTAGAGAGTTATGGCGATGTGAAATTGGAGAACCCTCATGAGTCATCTAGAAGCCCCTGAAAGTCAAAGTGTGTGCAAAAAAAATTATTTAAATAATAAATTTAATGGAGAAATCCCTAAAATAAGGAAAGTGGGATGTTACATGAAAGTATAAATAAGAGGCAAGTCTCTCTCATTTAATCACACTTGAACACATTGAATATCTTTTGTTGTGTGAGGCTTATTGCAAGTACTCATTGATACGTCTGAAGTTACGAACGTCTGAGGTAGTATGGAGGGTTGACGGTGAAATTCTTGGAATTAAAACGAATACAAAAATACCCTATTTTTTGAGGTGTACGTGGGCTAACAGTGTATTAGGGTGCGTACATATTGAGTTATACGCAGGATGTGAGTGTATTATGTTACGTACATACGTGGGCTTACAGTGTGTTAGGGTGTGTACATGTTGGTAAAGCTATGGAAACTTGAGAAGATGAAGATGCATAGGTTTTATATTCTAAGATAATTCTCTGAGGCAAGTCTACAGTGCTCAGATACATCAGATATATCCATTGGTTCAAAATGAATGTCTTATTTCTATGAATAGTTGGATTTTGATGTATGCATGAGAAATGGTTATGGAGAGTTGAGAATTCTCCCTAGAGATACTATTGGTTGCATGGGATCTTATGTATAAGTTAGATCTACAGAAATACAGTACTGGTATATTTATCATTGATACTTCTTGTTGAGGGACATCTTGTATTTCTTGGCATATGGCTAAGGGTTAGGGGTACATGGTTGATAGCTTGTATTTGTGAAGTGGTTGATGTATTGAGAGGAGAAATGGTTTGATGACTAGATCATGTGAGGGTTATTATAATTGTTCATGATTACACACACCTATATGGCACATGACTAGAGAGAGATATATATGCTTTGGGTAAAGGTTATGTATGAGGATGCATGCACAGGGTAAAGTTACAGTCTGGATACAGTGATAGGTTACAGATCTATGTGAAAGAAGTTACAGAGGGTCATAAGTTTTCAAGAGAAAGGAAAACATAGTTTTTAGAAGTCATACACAGGCTACATAACTGTTTTGTCACGTACATATGTCGACTGCATAACATATAGGGCACGTGCATATGCGTGCTGCAACACTACAGGTTGTGTACCTATTGTATGTTTGTTGATACATGTTCAGTTCTGGTACATATTGATTACAGGGTAGTTGTACAGGTTGGATGCAGGTCAATGGTCATATTGATACAGTTGTACATTGGTATATCTCACAGTGATTAGAGAAGGTTCCTTCAGAAATCAGTTTAACCACTGGAAGGTAGATCATGGAGTGAAAAAACTTGTATAAAAATGGAATACCACATTTTGATGGATAGAAGTATGAATTTTGGAGCGTAAGGATGAAGACATATATACAGGCACGGGGATTTGAAATTTGGAAATCAATTGTAGATGGATACACAGTACCAACAATTCCGCCAACAAATGACAAAGCAATGAAACTCGGTCATAATAATTCCAAAGCCACAAATGCACTTCTGAATGGTCTTAGTGAAACAATATTCACCAAAGTTGCACATTGTAAATCCACTAAAGATATTTCGGACAAACTTTGAAATATTTATGAAAGAGATTCAAAAGTCAAAGAAACAAAGCTTCAAACTTACAGAGGTCAGTTCAAACAACTTAAGATGAAGGAAAATGAGAATATTGTAGCTTACTTTTTACGAGTTCATGAAACAGCAAATGCAATCATGGGTTTGGCAGAATAAATCGAAGAATTTGGTCCCCGAGGTGTAGGACAGTCGGTGACGGAGTGTGTTGTTAAGCCACTCCGTGATGTTAAAGTCACCGGTTCGAAACCTGCGAGGACAAAAAATCCAACCATGTTAAGGGTTGGTGTGGCTCAGGCCGGGTGCGATCCCCAGGTGATTTTGACGGCTTAGATGCCCCTGAGTCGCGGTTTCTCAAGCCACAGGTTAATCGTAGGTCCTGCACAAATTAACAAACAAAAAAAAAAATCGAAGAATTTGTAATTATTCAAAAATTACTAAGATCTCTTCCTATGAGATTTGACCCTAAGATATCCGCACTAGAAGAAAGAGCATATATAAACTCAATAAGCATGGATGAACTACATGTAATATTCACAGCATATGAAATGAGAATTGAATAAGAAAATCTAGATATAAAAGAATCAACTTTCAAAGCATCCAAAAGGTCAAGGAAAAAGGGAAAGAAAAAATAAAAAGAACATAGCAGCAGTGACATCTCGAAAGAAGATGAAGAAGTGACAAACTTTGTCAGAAGATTGAACAAGGGAACTGATGACAGGTATAAAGGTAAGATTCATTTAATTTGTTTTAATTGTGATGGTATTGGTCATTTTGATAACAAATGTTCTCATAAGAAAAATGGAAATGATGAAGGTTACTCAAAAAACAAACAAACATATAAAGGCAAAATAACCACAAATAAAGTTTTCAAGAAAATCTTATGCACCAAAGAAGACATATCATTATCAGATGAAGATGAAGGCAATGACAATGAGATAGAAAGAGTTATATTCATGGAAGTAGAAGACTTTGATAAAGATGACTTCAAAGAAGAATAGAAAGAAGCCGAAGAAGAATATGAAGAAGCCGAAGAAGAAATTGAAGAGGCAGAAGTTGACCACCGAGAATAATCGATGTGTTCCATAGAAGTTATCGGAAGAGAAAAGAAGAAAAACAAGAAACTACAAGCAAAACTAGACAAGAAAGAAGACACTCATGAACTAGAATAAATGATCACAAATTTGAAGGTTCAAATAGAAAAAGATAAAATAATTTAAGAATCACTAAAAGAACAGCTAGAAGGAAAAGACAGGATCATTTTAAATTTGGAAGCAGAGATTGTCACATTAAGAAAGGATCGTCAAAACAAAAATATTCATAAGAACTCAAAAGTTTTGGATGACATTATTAGCAGTCAAAATCCTCATCATGACAAGTCTCGACTTAGATACAATCAGATAAAAAAGGGATCAAGCCCCAAAACAACAGAGAAATAAACATATCCAAAAATCTATGCATAAACAATCAAAGGGGATAGGAATCTTTACAAGGAAGATTATAGGGACACTCCTCCACTGAGAAGATTCAGATTTTAGAATCAACCACTGATAGATAGGCCTCGGGAAGAAGAAGAATTCATAAGAGTACCTCATTTCAGAAGATCTTCAAATTCCAGGTATAAAAATATATTTTTTGGTTTATGTTATGCAAGTAATAATTTTGGACATAAAGTTGTGAATTGCAACTCTAACAATAGGAACATAAACAACTTTGGAAGTCATACACAAAAGTGCTATCCAAGAAGGCCTGGTGAAACACAGAGAAAAAGTTATAATAGGTTTGAATCTTTGAGCACTGAAGTGGAATGTTACAAATGTAACAACTTTGGACACATGGACAAACATTGCAGAATGATAGTCCCTCCTAGAGAACCACAACAAAATAAAAATAGTCATAGACAAGAACCTTAGAAAAGGACATCGATAAGAAAGAAGAATGAGTATAGCAATGAAGAATACACACTCTCTCTACAACCTAAATAGAAGAAATGTGGTTGGTATGTTGATAGTTGTTGTTCAAAACACATAATTGGTAATAGAGACAGGTTTCTTACATTAAGAAAGGAAAGAGATGGATCAGTCTCCTTCGGAAATGATGATTCAGCAAAATCATTGGAAAAGGAATATTCAGAAATAGGAACAAGAATACAAAGGAAGAAAATGTTCTACTAGTAGAATATATGAAACATAATCTTCTAAGTGTGAGTCAAATGTATGACCAAGATCATAAAGTTACTTTCGATTCACAAAAGTGCGAGATAAGAAAATAAGTTTCAGGAACATTGATTGCAACAACTGCAGGAACTTCAAACAACATATATGTATTAAGAAAAATTGGAAATGAAAGGTGTTGCCTAGGAAAGGAAGATGAAAGTTGACTATGGCACAAAAGAATGGGTCACATACATTTTGATAACCTTGTCAAAGTCAACAAAAAGGAAGCAGTTAGAGAAATGCCCCAGATCACGAAACCAACCAGCACTTATGCAAGCATTGTCAACAAGGAAAGAAAACAAAGACCATCTTCAAATCAAAGGAATATTCAACGACAAGACCACTGGAAATTGTGCATACTGATCTACTTGAACCGAACTACAACAAAGGGTTTAAAAGGTGAGAAATACTTTATGTTATTAGTTGATGATTATACAAGAATGAATGTAGTTTTCTTTCTCAAGAATAAGTCAGAGGCTTTTGAAAACTTCAAAATATACAAGGAAATGCTTGAAAATGAAATGGATTCAAAAATCAATTGTGTGAGATCTGATAATGGAGGAGAGTTAACCTCAAATGAGTTTATGGACTACTGCAGTAGTCATGGAATAAAAATGAAATTATCCATTGCTAGGACACTTCAATAGAATGAAGTTGTTGAAAGAAAGAACATGACAATACATGAAATGGCTCGAAAAATGCCATTGGATTCCAAATTGATAGATACTTTTTGGACACAGGCAATGCATACAACAATTCACATTGAAAAAAAAGTTATGCTCAGAAACAACACTGAAAAAACTCCATACAAGCTATGGAAAGGAGGACTAATAAATGTGAATCACTTCATATTTTTTGGAACCAAATGCTACATCAAAAGAGAAGATGCCATAATGGAAAAGTTTGACTCTCGTGTGGACAAAGGAGTACTTGTTGGTTACTCAAGTACAAGGAAAGAATACAAGTGTTACAACCTGAGATTGAACAAATTTGTGGAAAGCATCAATGTAACAATTGATGAAATAGGTAGACAAGAATTAAAGGAAGAAGAAAATGAATGAATGGAACAACTTTACGAAGAAGAAGCAGAAGATGAAAAATAAGTGGAAGGGGAATATGAAGAGTATCCGACAAAAGCAAAAGAGAAAGTTTAGAAAGTGCCTCCAAAGACACCTAGAAAACGAGTACAGAAGAATCACCCTTCAAATCAGATTATCAGAAACGAAGATCTAGGAGTTGAGACTACAAGAAGAATCTATTTACTAGAACAAACACACCTAGCACTCTCATCTACGATTGAACCAACCTGTTTTGAAGAGGCCAAAAAGGATGAATTTTGGAATAAGGCCATGAATGAAGAATTAGATCAAATAGAGAAAAATGACACTTAGGAATTGGTTCCAAGACCAAAAGATAAGAATGTGATTGGCCCAAAGTGGGTATACATGAATAAATTGAATGAAGATGGACATGTTACAAGGAACAAAGCTATATTGGTATGTAAAGGATATGCACAGGTTGAAGGAATAAACTTTGAAGAAGCATTGTCCTAGTTTCTAGAATGGAAGCAATATGATTGCTTAGCTTATGCATGCTCCAAAAATATTAAAGTGTATCAGATGGATGTAAAATCATCTTTTCTAAATGGGAAACTTGAAGAAGAATTCTACATTGAACAACCAGATGGATTTCAGTTGTCAGAGAATGCAAATTATGTGTGTAAATTAAAGATGGCCTTGTATGGTCTAAAACAAGATCCTAGAGAATGGTACTCTTGATCTAGATCTCGAGGATCTCGGGGGAATGAGATCTGGATGGATTGAATTCCGAGAGAAGAGGAGCTTAGAAATGTCAATCTTGCATAAAATGAAACATGGACAAAAACAACATGTAAATAAAGTACTTGGGAGGTGAGGCTCAAAGAAGAGTCTCACCTCTAAAACTAACTACTAGTAAATCACTCAGAGCTAATGAATCTCAAAAAATAGAAAATATGAGAGAAACCAAAATGAGTAACTTGATATTATGAGAAGGCTTGCTAGGCCTTTATATAGCATTACAAAATGGTCCATTGGGCAAAGTAAAAAAGAGCTCCTTAAATGCACCTCTATTGTTAGTATAATAGATTCAACTACTCAACTAACTAAGTAGTGGAAAATAAAACCCAATCCAATAATGGAAAGAGCTCATTATATGTGTCTCTATTATGATAATAATATATCTAACTACCCAAATAACTAAGTAGTGGAAAATAAAACCCATTACCATAATGGAGAGGTGGGACTTTGACCATTATGGGCAACATGTGAGCCCAATTAATTAATGAGGAGGTGGGCATCTTCTTGAACCACATTGACAATCTATTAGCTTTATAACTTTATGACTTTTGTATCTGAATTTAGACCATATACCCCTTTAAAATTTGGATCATTCATCCCCCCTTAGAAAATAATGGTCCCCGTCATTTCACCCATGCTAAAAAAAGAAACCCCATTATCACACCATTATGATTACAATGTGAAAATACCCAATGAAGAGAAAGGTTGTGTTGTGTGGTTGACCCATAACTGTGGGTTTGTGGTTGACCCATAACCTAGTTGATAATAGCATTGTACATGGGTAGAAAAATAAAAATAAAATCCCAAAATTAAAAAAATTAATATGGGAAAATCATGACTTTGGGGGTTGTGAACATCCTTCTGCAAATCTATTGATAACGTTTTCTACAGGTGATGAAATCCAATTACGTTGAAGACCCATTTGAGCTAATAATGAGATATTTCCATCCATATGTGGAAATCCTTCTGTAGGTTTCTGAGCAGGGAGAAAAATACCATTGAATATGGTGGTATGTGTGGTCTCCTTGGGTCAAATACATGCTGAGATTAAATCGATGATATATCTCAAACCAGGAATCCAAATGCGATTCCATTAAATACCCATTTGAGATATTGAAGATATATTTCCATAAAAATGTGAAAATACTTCTATAGTTTCTAGAGAAGGGAGAAAAATACCGTTGAATATGGTGATACCCGCGGCCTCCTTGGGTCAAATACATGTCGAAATTCAATCGATGATATCTCTCAAACCAGAAAGCCAAATAATATTCTTTGAAATACCCATTTGAGATATTGAAGATCTCTTTCTAGTGAGATATGGAATATCCTTTGATATGTTGTGTATAGGTCGCAACACCTCTTTGAAGTTGGATGAGTGTAGAGGGACACAAAGGATGTCAAGGGTTTGTAGAGCAGCATGGGATGCTGTAGAGGTTGTGGAACCGCCGTGGGAAGCATGGACACCCTGGAAATTTGTTGAAAATGTTGCATACCAATGGATGTAGTGGTTCCATGTATATATGTAGTGAATCCATGTATGGATGTAGTGAATCCATTTATGGTTCTCCTTGTAATGGTGAATGAAGATTCGAGGGTAAAAAAAAAAAAAACTATAGTGCCTGTGGACCAACTGTGATGCTTACAGTGTATGGCCTGAAAAATGGATTCCGATAGTACCAAAAAGAGGTTGATGATTGATGCAAATGTTTGAAACCGCAACATGCTTCAAACCCTTGTCCCGATGGAGAGCAAACCTACTCTGATACCACTGATCCAGATATTGGGAGCTGATATCTGGATGACTTGAATGTCGAGAGAGGAGGAGATTAGAAATGTCAATCTTTCATAAAAAGAAACATAGAAGAAAACAACATGTAAATGAAGTACTTGGGAGGTGAGGCTCAAAGAAGAGACTCACATCTAAAACTAACTATTGGTAATCACTTAGAGCTAATGAATCTCACAAAATAAAAAATATGAGAGAAACCAAAATGAGTAACTTGATATTATGAGAAGACTTGCTAGGCCTTTATATAGCATTAGAAAATGGTCCATTGGACAAAGTCAAAAATCGCTCCTTAAATGAGTCTCTATTATTAGTATAATAGATCCAACTACCCAACTAACTAAGTAGTGAAAAATAAAACCCAATCCAATAATGGAAAGAGCTTATTAAATCCATCTCTATTATTATAATAATAGATATAACTACCCAACTAACTAAGTAGTGGAAAATAAAACCCAATACAATAATGGAGAGGTGGGACTCTCTTTGACCATTGTGGGAAACATGTTAGCCCAATTAATTATTGAGGAAGTGGGCATCTCCTTGATCCACATTGACAATCTATTAGCTTTATAACTTTATGACTTTTGTATCTTAATTTAGACCATATACCCCCTTAAATTTGGATCAACTCTAGATTGGATGAATAAATACAACAGGCAGGGTTCAAAAAAGGAAGTGTAGACAACAATCTCTACATCAAAGTAAGTCAAGATAGTATTTTATTAATTGAAGTTTATGTTGATGATATTATTTTTGGTAGTGATGATGAGAGGTTAAGCTAGAAATTTTCAAAGGAAATGCAGAATGAATTTGAAATGTTATTACTTGGAGAACTATCCTTCTTTCTGGGACTTCAGATATGTCAAAGCAACCAAGGAATTTTTATTTCTCAAACCAAGTATATTAGAGAAATGTTATAGAGGTTCAGAAAGGAAGATTGAAAACAAGTTATCACTCCCATGCAAACCAATTGTAAGTTGAGAAAATATGATGATTCAAAGTCTACAGATCAGAGGCAATACAGGTCAATGATTGGTAGCCTACTATATGTGACAACATCTAGACCAGATGTAATGCAGGAAATTGGAAATGTGGCATGATTTCAAGAAACACCAAAGGAATCACATGTATTAGAAGTGAAGAGGATTTTAATATATCTCAAAGGAACATAAGAGTTTGAATTATGGTATCCAAAAGGAAAGGATCTATCAATTATTTCCTACACGGATGTAGATTGGAAAGGTTGTATTGATGACTGACGAAGCACCAATGGAGCAATTTTCTACTTGGGTGAGTGTTTAGTATCATGGATAAGAAAGAAACAATCATCATTATCTTTATTTAAAGTCGAGGTAGAGTATATTGTAGTAGCAACATGTTGTACACAGGTTTATTGGATGAAACAAACTATGACAGATATACAGGTTGAGTATGATGAGGCCATTCCAATTTATTGTGATAATAAAAGAACCATCAGTATCTCAAAGAACATGGTGATGTACTCCAATATGAAGCACATTCCAATAAAGTATCACTTTCTATGAGAACAGGTTGCAGAAAAGAACATCAGAGTTGAGTATGTGGGCACGAAAGAACAAGTGGAAAACATCTTTACAAAACCACTTCCCTGGGAAGCCTTTGAGTATATTTTCCAGAGACTCGAAGTTATTTCTACTCTAAAATGAATTCGTTTGAATGCTTATCTCATATGTCTTAGATGTTGATGCAGCACGCGCCCGGAAGCACGTCTGCTCATAGGATATCCTCCTTCACACGGCCTGAAGAACTCAAATGTTCTTCTTTTTCCCTATCGAGAAATCTGCACCCATAGAGCTCTTCATGCGATCCCCTCTCTTTACTTACTGGGGAATCGGACTTCGCGAATTCGCGAGGTCAGTGGTCGAGCGCTGGTGTTTTGAATCCATGAACCCTGATGCAAGTCAACGCTGACCCTTCCTTTTCCTATCGGAGCTTCTCCTATCGCGATTTCGCCACTCGCGATATCGATCAATTCACTTTAATGACTCCTGACTCATGATATGATGAAACTCCAATGAGCTCGCTTCTTTGACTTTTCAACGATCCCTTATCTTGTCGGGACTTCGAACTTCACGGGATCGCAAATCCTAATGTCAATATTTTGGGACTTCTCGCAGTGAAAACCTGATAAGGCGTGCCAACTGTCCACGTCACCAAATCCGTTGTGGCCCATGATATCTTTTAACTGTCGGGATATCACGTATCGCGATTTCGCGATTCCCGTTGCAATGTTTTGGAATTTCAATCCACGAAACCCCGATACACGATATACATGTAGATCCAACAACCCTTGTGGATCGTATCAATGGCTCTACCCCTCCTGATCTTTTAGCCTATGGAGAATATGACGTCGTATCTCCCTTGCACCTCCACAAGATCTGACAGTCCACGGGATGTTGCGAAATCTCCTCGGATAATTTCGTCTGTTCGTTCTTCCTTGATGATTCCTGCGAATGACCAAGCGTTCCTCCACTGTCTTGTCTACCTGCAATGCAAACTTACGACGCTTCCTTCAAAATTTCAAGGCACAACTCCCTGCGCTGTCCTTCAACGAATTTGAGGGCCTATCCCTCCTGAGATTTTATAAAAGACCCTTGCACGCACTCCTTGCAGCAACCTTCAAACATGTCTAAGTGTTGAATTTCTCTTGACCCTGCGCACACCTGCAGCAGCAGTCTCTCAACACTTTACTCAGACTCACAACTCTGAGACTTAGTTTAGCCTGCGCACTCCTTGCACGGCTCTCGTGCCCAATTGCACTTTTGGGTGAATGAGAACAAAAGTTTAACTATCTGAGCTTCAGAGATGCAACCCTGAATTCTTGTCTACGCACTCCTTGCAGACACTTCAACTGCACTCCTTACAGGAATTCTTACTCAGACAAAGAAACAATTGAAACTCATTCCTTCTTCCTTTCAGACATCAAACTCAACATGAAATCACATACATAGCATATAAGCAAATGTATAACAGGAAGCAAACATTCATGAGCATATCAACATCAATACATAGAGAATCAGACACAAAACCATGAATTTGAATCAAAGCTTCTTCTATTAATTCAAATATTTGTACATGGGTGTTCTTATGCAGCTCTCTGCTTCTCTCCTATGTTCTTCATACACAAATGCTCATCATCCTCCATAATGTTACAAATGCACAATGAGGGTGTCTATATCTCGTTTCCCTCTTGCGCTCTTCAAACTGTCTAATCTAGAATTAAATTCTATCTACTTTACATTAAATACTTTAAATGTTGTCTACCTACTAAGGGACGAGAGATAAAGGCTCAAGGTTCGATTACAATATACAAGTGTTCTTTATCTTAATGGATCATTTAAGATTTGCACAACAACTTCAAGGTGTTTTCAAAAATTTGTGCTGGCGCTCGTCCAGCTATCTTCCACTTCCGCGTTGGCTCGCTTGATGTGTTGATGATGCTCCTGCATCATACTCCCTCGCTTGAAAAATTTCATGGGCTCCTGTCCATGAGCTCCTACATGGTCTGTCCATGCTTATGTATCTCTGCTTCATTCTCCCCGCTGGTGTCTTCAACTGGATGGTTCTTCCACTTGACCAGATACTCAAAGTATTCTTTCCTTCTGGTCTTCTTACCAACTCATTTGATCAGTATGCACTCCATGTGCGGCTTCTCTGCAACTGGCATATTCTTTGTCCACTGGATCACTGGCTACGCATCTCCAGTCTCTACTTCTCCAGCCCTATATGGGTACAAATCTGAGATATTGAATATCGAAAAAATTCCGATCCCATCGGGTAACTCAATCTCGTAAGCATTCGCCCCAAACTTCTTTAAGACCCTACATGGCATGATTTTCTTCATCTTCAGCTTATTATATGTTCCTCTTGGGAACATTTCTTTTCTTAAATGTGCCAGAACCAGATCGCCAACCTCAAACTGAAGTTGTCTTCTATGTTGATTGGCTCTACGCTTATACCCCTAACTTGATTGTAGCAATCTTTCCTTCACCTGGCTGTGAAGTTCTTTCATCGCCTTTGCGAATTCTTTTGCACTAGCGCTTCTAGTCACAATCTGTTTTGAATCCCTCAGTTCATAAATTCCTCTTGGTTGCATGGCATAGACAACCTAGAATGGACTATGCCCTGTGCTCCGATTCACTAAGTCGTTGTACGCAAACTCTGCCTATGGTAATATGTAGTCCCACTGGCTGTGGTGCTCTGTCACCAAGCTTCTCATCAAATCTCCTAGAATTCTGTTCACTACTTCTGTTTGTCCATCCATCTGAGGATGATACACTGAAATAAACAACAGGTTAGTTCCCAGCTTCTTCCATAAGGTCCAAAAATGCCCTATGAATTTCGTATCTATGTCCGAAACTATACTCTTCGGAAACCCATGAAGTCGAATGACCTCTTTGAAGAACAGGTTGGCAATGTGAGTCGCATCACTAGTCTTCTGACATGGAATGAAGTGTGCCATCTTGGAAAATCTATCCACTACCATAAAGATTGAATCACAACCTCTTTGTGTTCTTGGCAACCCCAATACAAAATCCATGCTAATCGCATCCCACGGCCTCTCTGGTATGGGAAATGGTTGATAAAATCCTGCATTCTGCTTTCTCCCCTTCGAATGATGGAAAATTATGCATATGTCCACAAACCTCTTGACCTCTTATCGTATTCCTGGCCAAAAGTATGACTCGCTCAGCTTTGCGAATGTCTTGTCGTGACCGAAATGTCCTGCCAATCCTCCACTGTGTTTCTCCTTCAGCAAGTTCTCCCTCATGGAGCATTTCGGAATACACAGTTGATTGCCCTTAAACAACAATCCTTCCTGGATCATGTAATCAACCCACTGGCTTCTATCTCTGATAAATGGATTCTCAGCTGCTTCATACGCTTCCTTGAAATCCTGTTCATCTGCGTACATGTCCCTGAGATCATCAAAACCCATCATTTTGACTCTGAACTCCTGCAACATCAAACACTTCATGCTCAAAGCATTAGCAACTTTGTTAGCAGTACTAGAAATATGTTTGATCACAAAAGTGAAATTCTGCATATACTCAACCCATTTGGCATGTTTCTGATTCAACTTTTCCTGTTGAGTCACAAACTGCAATGCATGATTGTCACTGTACAATACAAACTCTTTTGGGATCAAGTAATGCCTCCATTTCTTCAATGCATGTATGATAGAATAGAACTCCTTATCATATGTGGAGTACTTCAATTTCGCTTCATTCAAATTCTCTCTATAATACGCTATCGACCTGTCTTCTTGACTCAAGACTACCCCGATTTCAAATCCGCTTGCATCGCATTTCACCTGAAATGTCTTCTGGAAATCCGGCAACACCAAAACTGGTTGTTCCATAATCTTCCTTTTCAACATATTAAAAAAAAATTCGGCCTCTTCTGTCCAGTGAAAATACTTATGCCACTTCTTCACTATATCCATCATTGCTGCCCTAATTCCACTGAAATTCCTGATGAACTTTCGGTAGAAACTAGCCAATCCGTGAAAACTTCTCACCTCGAAAATATTCCTCGGTGATGGCCAATTCTTGATAACTTCCACGTTATCTGGATCCATCCTCAACTCATTTGTCGAAATAACAAACCCCAAGTAAATGAGCTCTGTCTTCATGAATGAGGACTTCTTCATATTAATCAACAACTTCTCTTGCTGTAGTCTCTGCATCACTGTAGCCAAATGCTTCAGATGCTCACCCACTGATTTACTATAAACCAGTATGTCATCCAAATACACAATGACAAATTTCTTGATGAACTCCCTCAGAACTTCGTTCATCAACCTCATGAAGGTACTCGACGCATTTATTAAGCCAAACGAAATAACAAGCCATTCATACAATCCCTCGTTGGTTTTGAATGTTGTCTTCCATTCATCACCTCCTCTCATGCGAATCTGGTGATAACTGCTTTTCAAATCAATCTTTTAAAAGTATCTTGCTCCACTTAAGAAATCCATCAGATCATCCATCCTCGACAATGGAAATCTGTACCTGATGGTTATCTTATTTATCGCCCTCGAGTCAATACACATCCTCTAGCCTCCGTCTTTCTTCGGACTGAGTATTGTTGGAACAACACATGGACTCAAGCTTTCCCTGACCAAGCCTTTGTCCAACAACTCCTGGACTTGTCTTTTTACCTCTTCATTCTCTTGCGGTGTCAATCTGTACGCAACTTTATTCGGAAAACTGGCTCCTGGTATGAGATCAATATGATGACTCACAGTTCTTATCGGTGGCAACGAACGAGGTAATTCTTCCACTACTATATCAGCGAACTCTCCCAGCAGTTCCTGAATTTCTTCTGGTAAATCATCCACTCTTGTGCTAGTCAAAACAATCCTCATTTTTCTGACCATAAAGAACTGTGGATCCTCCTCCTTCTTCACCTCATTAAGAATTTATTTCCCACTCATGATAAGTACAGTGTTTCTTACTTCCGGCTTCACCTCCTTATCTTTTATCGGAAGCAACATGTGTGTCCTCCCATTATTCTCTATGGTGTATGTGTTCATTCGCCCATCATGAATCACATTTATATCATATTGCCATGGTCTACCCAGCAATAGATGACAAACATCCATAGGAATGACATCACACAAGATTTTATCATTATATCCTCCTATCTTGAATTAAACCAAGCATTGTTTAGTGACAGTTACCTGGTGTCCTTTTTGTAGACATGAAACTCTGTACGGGATTGGATGATCAATCGTCTCCAGCTCCATCTTTTCTACCATCTCTGTAGAAATGAGATTATCCATGCTACCACTGTCTACAATGACCTTGCATACCCTGTCCTTGGTTTTGCAAGCAGTCCTAAAAAGTCTGGTCCTTTGGACTGAACTCTCCACCTCCTTCTCAGGTGTCAAAAGGAATTTTCGCATCATTAGCGATCTTCTGCCTTCAGCGTCTTCAGACTCAACATCCCGCCTCTGCGCCTCGGTGATGTGAGATTCTCCAATGTCCTTCTTCTTCTCTGGAAATTTGTAAGACTTGTGCCCGTTCTTCCCACATGTGAAGCATGTAATTAGTCCACCTCTTCCTCTTCCTCTACCTCTAGTACAAGGAAAAGTGTTGTTGTCAGCATAATCTCCTCTCTGCTCATTATGTTTCCCTCTATGTTCAACATATGGCCCTCTCTGTGAGGTTACACCTCTCTCTGTTAGAGTCTACGGTTTCTTCCATTCCTCCCTGGGCTTCTGAGTTCTATACTAGGCAACTGATTTGCCTCTGGGCTGGCTTCTGCCTCGGCCCCTCTGACTCTGCTTTCGGCTCAGCTTCTCCTCAGCTTTCAGAGCCATCTAATAAGCATCTTCCACCGTTCGGATGGTTACCATGCTCATCTCATCCTGGATATCATATCTCAGGCCATTTATATATCTGGAAACTTTTTCATCATCGCTCTCCCAATGACCTTCTCTAATGTTCAGTTTGTAGAATTCCTCAGTGTATTCCTTCACTGTCATCAGCTTCTGTCTCAGGTTCTGGATTCTCCTGAATAGAGTAATTTGATAATCCATAGGAGGAAATTCGCTTTCATCTTCGCGATCATTCGATCCCATCTCTTGATCTTCTTCTTTCCCTTGCAGCATCTGTCAGCTTGTAGTTCATCCCACCACAAGGCTGCATGTCCTTTCAAGCGTGTGACAACATTCTTGACTTTCTTTTCCTCTTCGACATATTCATAGTCGAAGTATGTATCTAGAGCTCTAATCCAGTCTAGAAGCTCCTCGGCATCCAAGTTTCCCTCGTAAAATGGAATGTCCATCTTTTCTCTTGCACCCATCCTAGCAATGGATTTGATCAAACGCTCGTTTGATGCATCTTCAGCTGCAACTTCTTCTTCTCATTCAACCTCAATCTCACTTTTGGAATCACTAAGATCCCCTGCACTGGCTGTGCATCTTTGCGCTGTCTCCATGTCTTCGAGTCTTGCTCATAGATCAAGCATTTGTCTCTCCATGACTGGATCAGTCATCTGCCTGCCTCTTCTTCTCGCCATTTCCCTATCCTCTGGATCAGGTGACTGTCTATCTCTCCTTGGTGGCATGGTGAATTCTTCCTTCTCCCTCTTTGCTACAGAAAGAAAAGAATCTTTCTGAGCTCTGATACCAAACTTGATGTTTTGTATCAGAGTACTCCTTACCTCTTATGCCTCCCTTGCCTGAAATGTACAGACAAGAATCAAGCTCTGATACCAAACTTGACGTAGCACACGCCCACAAGCACGTCCTCTCACAGGATCTCCTCTTTCACACTACCCGAAGAACTCAAATGTTCTTCTTTTTCCCTATCGGGAAATATGCACCCACAAAACTCTTCGCGCGATCCCCTCTCTTTACTTATCGGGGAATCGAAATTCGCGACTTTGTGAGGTCAGTGGTCGAGTGCTGGTGTTTCGAATCCCCTAACCCCGATGCAAGTCAACGTTGACCCTTACTTTTCCTGTCGGAGCTTCTCCTATCGCAATTTCACCACTCGCGATATCGAGCAATTCACTTTACCAACTCTCGACCCACAATATGCCGAAACTCCGATGAGCTCGCTTCTTTGAATTTTCAACGATCCCTTATCTCGTCGGGACTTCGGACTTCGCAGGATCGTGAATCCTAATGTCAATATTTTGGGACTTCTCGCAGCGAAACCCCGATAAGGCGTGCCACCTGTCCATGTCACCAACTCCGTTGTGGCCCACGATATCTTTTAACTATCGGGATATCACATATCGCAATTTTGCAATTCCCATTGCAATGTTTTGGAGTTTCAATCCATGAAACCCTAATACACGATACACGTGTAGATCCAACGGCCCTTGTGGATCATATCAACGGCTCTACCCCTCCTGAGATTTCATCCTTTGGAGAATATGACGCCATATCTCCCTTGCACCTCCACAAGATCTCATGGTCCACAAGATATCGCGAAATCTCCTCGGAGAATTTCGTCCGTCCGTTCTTCCTTGATGATTCCTGCGAATGACCAAGCGTTCCTCCACTATCTTGTCTACTTGCGGCGCAAACTTACGATGCTTCCTTCAAACTTTAAAGGCACAACTCCCTGCGATGTCCTTCAACGAATTTGAGGGACTATCCCTCCTAATATTTTATAAAAGACCCTTGCACGCACTCCTTGCGGCAACCTTCAAACACGTCTAAGTGTTGAATTTCTCTTGACCCTGCGCACACCTACAACAACAGTCTCTCAACACTTTACTCAGACTCACAACTCTGAGACTTAGTTTAGCCTGCGCACTCCTTGCACGGCTCATGTGCCCAACTGCACTTTTGGGTGAATGAGAACAAAAGTTTAACTATCTGAGCTTCAGAGATGCAACCCTGAATTCTTGTCGACACACTCCTTGCGGACACTTCAACTGCACTCCTTGCAGGAATTCTTACTCAGATAGATAAACAATTGAAACTCATTCCTTCTTCCTTTCAGACATCAAACTCAACATGAAATCACATACACAACATATAAGCAAATGTATAACAGGAAGTAAACATTCATGAGCATATCAACATCAATACATAGAGAATCAGACACAAAACCATGAATTTGAATCAAAGCTTCTTCTATTAATTCAAATATTTGTACATGGGTGTTCTTACGCAACTCTCTGCTTCTCTCCTGTGTTCTTCATACACAAATGCTCATCATCCTCCATAATGTTACAAATGCACAATGAGGGTGCCTATATCCCATTTCCCTCTTGCGCTCTTCAAACTGTCTAATCTAGAATTAAATTCTATCTACTTTACATTAACTACTTTAAATGTCGTCTACCTACTAAGGGACGAGAGCTAAAGGCTCAAGGTCTGATGACAATATACAAGTGTGCTTTATCTTAATGGCTCATTTAAGATTTGCGCAACAACTTCAAGGTGTTTTCAAAATTTTGTGTTGGCGCTTGTCCAGCTATCTTCCACTTCCGCGCTGGCTCGCTTGATGTGTTGATGATGCTCCTACATCAGATGTACACGAGGAAGCACTATAAATAGGACAGTTTAGTTAGAGGGAGCATCTCTAGAGGGAAAGATACATTTTCCATTGATGACAAAGGGAGAGAGATTTATCAAATGCAGAGGACAGAGGCATGATTCCAAGGGGATAAAAGGTCATAGGGATGTAGAAGACAGAGGCATGGTTCCAGGGGGAGCATGAGTGATATGATTTCAGTATTTCATCAGATTGTTTCCATCAATGCCAAAGGGGAAGATTGTTGATTAAGGTTGGTGGTCATTGATGTCAAACCTTGAAGAGAGTCTGGTAGAAACTTATGTTAGCACAAAGGTTTGGGTAATGAACCCAGGTTCGTTTGATATAAAGATGAATCACTATTGTCTTGTAATGGTTGATAAGAAGTACAAATGGATGAACTCACAGGAAGACGCTTTGCAGATTGAGTTATCCTAAAAGTATGGTTAGAGAACCCATGTTAATTGTTGAATAATGAGATGAAGGTCAGTGAATTTTCCAATGAAACTATCCTAGATGGGTAGTGCTTGTCATTCCATTTCCAGTGGTATGTGGAACGTCACATAAATCCTCGCGGTTAGAGATTTTTGGCCATATGAAGTTAGAGAACCCTCATGAGTCATCTAGAAGCCCCTAAAAGTAAAAGTGTGTGCAAAAGAAATTATTTAAATAATAAAGTTAATGGAGAAATCCCTAAAATAAGGAAAGTGGGATGCAACATGAAAGTATAAATAAGAGGAAGGGCTCTCTCATTTAATCACACTTGAACACATTGAATATCTTTTTTTGTGTGAGGCTTATTGCAAGTACTCATTGATATATTTGAAATTGTGAAGGTCTGAGGTAGTACAAAGGGTTGACGACAAAATTCTTGGAATTACAGTGAATACAAAAAACCCCTATTTTTTGAGGTGTACGCGGGTGACAGTGTATTAGGGTGCGTACATACTGAGTTATACGCAAGATGCAATGTATTATGTTGCGTACATACGTGGGCTGGAAGTGTATTAGGGTCCGTACATGTTGGTAAATCTATGGAAACTTGAGAAGATGAAGATACATAGGTTTTATATTATGAGATCATGCTTCGAGGTAGGTCTACAATGTTCATATACATCAGATATATCCATTGGTTCAAAATGAATGTCTTATTTCTATGAATAGTTGGATTTTGATGTATGCATGAGAAATGGTTATGGAGAGTTGAGAATTATCGCTAGAGATACTAGTGGTTGTATGTGATCTTATGTATAAGTTAGATCTACATAAATACAATGCTAGTATATTTATCATTGATACTTCTTGTTGAGGGACATCTTGTATTTCTTGGCATATGGCTAAGGGTTGGTGGTACATGGTTGAGATCTTTTATTTGTGAAGTGGTTGATGTATTGAGAGGAGAAATGGTTTGATGACTAGATCATGTGAGGGTTATTATAATTATTCATGATTACACACACCTATATGGCACATGACTAGAGAGAGATATATGCTTTGGGTAAAGTTTATGTATGAGGATGCATGCACAAGGTATAGTTACAGTATGGATACAGTGACAGGTTACAGATCAATGTGAAAGAAGTTACAGAGGGTCAGAAGTTTTCAAGAGAAAGGAAAACCTAGTTTTCAGAACCCATACACAGGCTACATAACTATTTGGTCGCGTACATACGTCGACTACATAACATATAGGGCACGTGCATACACGTGTTGCAGCACTATAGGTCACGTACCTGTTGTATGTTTATTGATACATGTTCAGTTCTGGTACAGATTGATTACAGGGTAGTTGTACAGGTTGGATGCAGGTCAGTGGTACATATTGATACAGTTGTACATTGGTATATCTCATAGTGATAGTGTGACAGTGGTTCCATCATTCTACTTCTACTGCAGGGCGGTTGGACGAGGCAAGGACAGGTGGTTGTAGCCACCTTCTAGTTGTAGTCGGAGAACATAAGGGGTTGTAGCCTCCTTCTGGTTGCAGCCAGAGAATTGGGGAGTTGGAGATTCCCTCAGGTTGTAGCCTGAGAAACTAGGGGGTTGGAGTGTCCTTTTAGTTTCAATTGGAAAACAAAGGAAGTTGGTGCTTCTAATTAATGTAATTCTTCAAGACATATAAGAAAAAACATTTCGTGGTTTTCTCCTGCTTTGGGTTTCAACGTAAAAACATTGGTGTACTATGAATGTGTGTGATTTCTCATTTGTTCATTGTCTATTTACTCTGTAACTATTGGATTATAATTCTACATTGATATAGCACTTGTATTTTTGGAGAAAAAGGATATTATTGCTCTATTACTGATTCACCCCCCCTCTCAGTAATCCAACATAGAAAACTACAAAATGTTCATCTTCCTGAACTATATATGCTTATACTACAATTAAACGCCCAATAAAGGAAGAACATATGAAATACAGTCTAATGTTCCAACCTAAAAAAAACAATGCACCACAACACATGCAAAATAATGCACTACTCCCTAACTTTATATCTACATGATTTCCATAGCATCAATCAATTGCAAAACAAGATGAAAAATACAAGCCAACAACACATAAACACTTTGCGTGAATCCTTTGAACAAGCATTGGAAATACAAAGCATTGATTGTATTAGTGATACTCATCTTCCACAACTGAGATGTGCAAGACATAGATGCATCCAGTTCCACCATACATTCATATAAGTAAAATCCTGCATGCAAACTGAAAAATGCATGTCTTTCTAAACTATATATGAATATACTATAATCAAACCCCCCCAAAAAAGAGAACATATGCAACACAATGCAATGCACCGACCTAAAAACAACATTGCTCCATAGCATATGAAAAATAATGCATTGCTCCCTAGCTTTACATCTGCACCATCTCCTTAGCATCAATTAACTACAAAACAAGATGAAAAATACAATCAAACAACAACAAAACACAAAATAACAATCAAGACCTAATTTTCCTTGGCATATAGCATACAATTCAGATGATTTATTACACTTTGACACACATTTCCACAATCTCAAAATTATAACTCTTCAAACACGCCACCTCTATTGGTTGTGGAGCCTGATTATCTTCATGATTTAGAGGTCTTGTTTTAGTCATGTTTTGACCCCATTATCTGACAAGGGGGTGTTTGGGGGCTCCCCCCCCCCATTTTCTCTCCAGGGGGGTCCACAGGGGGTGGTGAAAAAATTTGGAGCTCCCCACTAGCGAGGTATCCGGGGGAATTATCGTGGAAGCGAAATTTTGGGAAAAATTGTCTTGTAAAATATTGTAATTTCCCAGTGAATTTGGATTGTTCATTATAAGGCTCTAGTTGTGATGGTAAAAGTTATGTTAGGGATTTTTTCCCTCGAAGGAAATTCTCTTTTATGTATGAGAGAATTGTATTGCAGTTGGGTGAGCGAGTGAATATTATATTATGAGAGGGGATACTATGAGAGAAAGAAGAAGAAGTTATAGTGGGTATGTTGTAGGATGTATCCCTTCATTTGGTGGATAATAATAAAATAAGGACTTGGCAATTTCTTTGGTGGACATAGACCACACTAGGTGAACCACATATATTTTTGTTTTTATTGTAATGTGTATCTTCTTTTTTTATTTCCGCATTTGTTTTATTTCATTGTTTCGCGATCCTATTTTTCTAACAACTTTAAACACCTGCAAATCCAGAACAACTCTATCTTTTTGAACAATAACATATGACATAGTAGATAAACACATTAAGCAACCCCACAAAAAAGTAAACAATACAACCTCAAAACAACACACCCTCTTTCTCTACTCACCTTTTGACTACCTTCGCATTACATACTTTCTGTAACAACCTCTCGCCCACTTGACTTGCTCCCCGAAAAACCAACAACACAACAAAAACAATTGCATTATGCACAAAACAACCTCTATCAAACAACAACCAGACAAACTATGAAACAACAACACAACATCAAAATAGAACACCTTCTCTCCCTGCTTATCTTTGACAGTTTTCGGTCTACACAGTCTTTGTAACAACACCCACCTAACTTGACTTTCTTTTAAAAAACCAACATCACAACAAAGCTAACCGCACTATTCACAAAACAAACTCTATCAAACAACAACTACGAAAACTAATTACACATGTCTAAAATACATATATTAATATGGCTACCAACTTCCTAGAAACAAGATACTTGATGCACTTGACTTCTTACGAACCCCGCCTTCCTCACTTATAAAACAACTTCCTCACTTATAAAACAATATAACGTAAACAAATAGACAAGATACTTGATACACTTGACTTCTTACCTACCTCCTTCCTCACTTATAGAACAATATACCATGAACAAAACAACACAACAATAAATATATGCATGTTGTCTGGTCCCCCTTCTCAAATATTTGAGACTCTTACATCCAACCCTTCCCACTATTCACTAAACATGCATAATTAAATCTAAACATGCATAATTAAATTGCATATTCAATTCTCTACACAATCGTTTTATATAAAATTAAAATAAACAAATTTTATAAAAAACAATTCAATAGTCCGCTACGGCTACGGGAATAGAGAAGAAAGGATTAAACAAATTTGACTGATATAAATAGATAGATATACCTCCACTCATAGTTTTGTCGTCTCTGCTGTCTACATTTCTCCAGTGAACAGTCTGTAGCGTATGGCCATCGACTTATTTTGACATTTGTGCATCAGCTTGTACTCAACCTTATCTTTTGGAATCTATCCATCTCACAGACGGAGATGAAAAGGAACGCCTGGTCACGAGAATCTGGGAGATGGATAGATTCTCAAAGGAAAGTGGAAGAACGCATGGTCAGACTGGTACAAGCTAATCTAATTGAGGACATTACTTTAGATTCTTTATAAAATAATTTGGTTTTGGAAATTTAGCAGAGTTGTCCTCCCACCACAAGTGAATGTTAGGGAAGACACTAATTTAAATCCTATAAAAAAATAAATGACCATATGTCAAATGGATAGATTCTCAAATCAATGAGAAGACACAATCAGGACGAATTCACCAGACAAAGAAATCATTAGCCATGTGGTACAAAAACACCAGACTTGTGGACAAAACTATGATGGCGTCCGGAGGCTCTCCTGTCTTGTAAATACAGAGACAGAGATCAGATCCAATCCAAGTCAGTGTGTGTGTACGTTGTATTTCAGTGGAAACCTGTCTCGTTATTGTTTATTTATTGTATCGTATGTCTGTCAGTGGGATTTTTCGTTGAGAGTTAATAGAAGTGCTATGTTTGAGAGATTATGTCGTATGTATGATGTCAGGCTTGAATGCCAAATATCACAGTTTTTCGCTTACCCACAGATTGTAAACCTTAAACTGCGCTCCCATGCGGATCATGCTTACATTCTTGAGTGTTGGAATATGGGATTAAACACGTGTTGAGAAGGTTTTATAGAGAGACATAAAAGAAAAAGAAAAGGGTTCTAAACATTTGATTTTTTGAAAAAAATTATTGGAATGAAATTTTAATTGGGAAAGAGATCTTGGAGAAATCATTTTTTGTTGTTTAAATCTTATTTTTGAATGTATAAATATCCTCTTCACACTCAAATTATATAAACTCAATTACTTAAATTTGGAGAAAGAATCAGAATCAAGGGAAAATATATTGGTGAAATCATTTTCTGTTGTTTAAATCTCATTTTTAAATGTATACAATACACTTGGAACACTCAAATTTTATAAACTCAATCACTCAAATTATGAGTTTAGGGTATAATTTGACTGGCACTCGGGTATTTTGGCTGTGGATGGCAGTCCTACTCGTCATGTAAATATTTTATGAAGTGTTTCTTCTTAAAATTGTTCCTCCAGTGACGTTTTATTTTTATTTTTTCCCATCATTTAAATCTTATGTGTTTTTGTTCATTTTTATTATTATTGTAAATTGTTTTACATGAAATACAACACCATTAAAAACATAAACAAAAAAGCTTAACTAATTACCTACAAGAAAAAGAAAAAAGTAGTTAATAACTGTTGTTGTAAAATTAATAATAAAAGTTATGGATTGCAAAATTTGAAATAAGTATCATTATTAATATAACAAAATAATAAATATTAATTATTTTAGATTTGTTTTTCTAAATAGAAACTACTAATGTTTTCAAAACTGAAATAAAATAGAGCTTGTGAGAGCTCTCCCACACCCATCTTTATTTTTATTATCAAGATTCAAGAAGACATTAAAAACATAGGTGGGAAGGTATTTAAATGTGGATTCAATTTAATATTAATGAGTCTTACCTCTTTGGATAGTTGCATGAAAGTTAACATATAGTATGCGTGGCCTTTATTATAGAATTTATAACTTGTATTATGTATGCTTTACACGAAAATCAACATTCAAATTTAGGAAATTGTTATTATAAAATATATTATTATTA
This sequence comes from Picea engelmannii, assembly GCA_009831015.1. Classification (NCBI taxonomy): domain Eukaryota; kingdom Viridiplantae; phylum Streptophyta; class Pinopsida; order Pinales; family Pinaceae; genus Picea; species Picea engelmannii. The sequence goes on along the minus strand of ML790119.1, from coordinate 228,832 downwards.
TTATATTATATTATATATTATACTATATATTGTTATTATCTTTATATATATATGTGTGTGTGTGTGTGTGTGTGTGTGTTGGAGTTACTTCACACACACCTAGGATTTTGTTTTCCTAAGGTTTTTCCTTGTTTATCAGTTATAACTAGTCCTCCTATAATTTAGGGGAGAATATTCTACCTAGAGAATATTCTCTTTCAGTTAACAGTTCAGTTTGACTAGTTGATTTGAGTTTAGATGTTGCATTGATTTTGTCACCATGCAACATTGGGATCATCACCATGCTAATTCGACCTTGCCTTGGTATCATCACCAGAGTGGCGCATTAGCCTTAATTCGCTGAGCTAACTCCTCACTACTCTATGTTCAGTCAGTTAACTAAAGACTAGTTGACTAGTTAACTCAACTAGGTGGCAGTTCACTCTCGTAACTGCCTGAGAGACTAGACTAGGTGGCAGTTCACTCCCGTAATTGCTGGTGTGTGTCCAGATCACTCTAGACCACCACTATGGCGCATTGGTTATCCTCCAGTCGAACTCATTGAGTTATATAGAGTATATCATGTGTAAATTATTCATTATTTAGTTAATGAGAATTCTTTCATTCTTTCTCTCCTTCTTCTTCTTTCTTCTATTTTCTCTGCAAATGTGTGTATTATTGTTTATCTAGATCTATTCTATACAGGTTCAACACATTTACATGGTATCAGGTCCGACGGACTACTAAGAAAAAGATAAACCAATTTTTTTTGCAGGTACAAAAGATTGAAGACAATAGAAAGATAGAATTCCAAAAAAAAATCATTCTTACACCTTACAAATATTTTGCATGGAAGGAGAAAATATCCATACATATCCGAACCAGAGGGTTGTACAGGTTAACCTTGAATACAGATATAGAACTAATATTAGCCATAAAAAAATCCCAGTACTTAAATCGCATGGATGAGATACTCAAAACAATTTGTAGTCTTATTTCTCCAGATCTCCTTTTTCATATATTTTCCTGTAAGAATCTCAATGAAGCCTAGGCCACCTTAGAAGGGCTCTTTGACAAACAGGATGAGATGAGGGGACACATGATGGAGGTGGAGTTTCTCACATTGGATCCAAAAAGCTTCGACAATATCCAAGATTTATTTACAAAATTCAAGGATTTACTGTCGCAACTCAAATTTTGCTGGGTTGATAAATCGAAGGAGGAGAAACAAATGGTTCTCACCATTCTATCCAAGCCTAGTCTTGAATTCTCTGTATTCGTATCTATATTCCATACTATCATATTTTCCTCTGGAGCCGCCTGAAAGATGCCTTCTCTTGAGGACTTTATAAAATCCCTAACATAAGAGAAAACCAAGCTCATCAACATGGGCACAATCAACGGCCCAAGGGCGCATGAACTCACTGTGCATGATGGCAGCCACAAATATTAGAAATCTAAAGATAAATATAAACAAAAAGTTCATGCACCTCCGAAGAAGGAAGGGTACACAAAACCCTTCATCGATGCCTCCAGATTCAAAGGGGAAAAGGGAAGAAAAGGGGAGAAATCCTTGTACTGTCACAAATGATTCCATCCAGAATCTGCATGCATGCAAAAACAAATAGATCTGATGTCTCAAATACTTCATCAAAACAACCTTAGAGATCACATCCTCGAGGGTGCCAAGAAGAAGAAGCCAAAAGATCTGAATTCCAAGAAAGACAATTCTAGCCATGCTTTGATTGTCATCAACTCCTCTCCCGACGTTTGGAGCATTGATTTAGGAGAATGACATCACATGGATGCCTCAAAAGAAATATATTCTTATTTGTCTTCATGCAAAGGTCCTCTGGGGGACAACTCTTATGTCGAAGTCATTGGCAAAGGAAGGATTGAACTCACCAATGGAAGCTTCGAGAATGTGTTGCATGTTCCCAAGATTTCTGTCAACCTTCTCTCTGTGTATTAGATGACGAATTCCGACATCGGAAAGAAATTTATATTCACACCAAATTCTGTGGACATCTACGACATGCAAACCAACTCCAGGGTTGCTACCGGTGAGGTAAATCATTAGTCTAGAATGTATACATTTTCTGAATTCATTGAACCTGACTCTTCTTTACTATTTACTCATGCTGATGAAAGTAGTAGGATATGGCACGAAAGGTTTGGATATTTGAATTTCAGATACATGCAACAACTTAGTAAGCACAAATTAGTTGATGGTCTACCAGACATCCATTTCTCCAAGGGAGTATGTGAGGGATGTGTTCTCGGAAAACACCCTCAAGAGAAATTCGACAAAGGAAAGTCTCACCGAGCTTCTGCACCTTTAGATCTAATCCACAGTGACCTTATGGGTCCTTTTCCGCATCCATCCATCAACAAAGTGAGGTTTGTTCTCATTTTTGTTGATGATTTCTCACGTTTTACTTGAATCTACTTTCTCAAGAAAAAATTTGAGGTCTTTCAACACCTCAAAGATTTCAAAGTCTTGGTTGAGACACAGTCCAGAAAGAAGATCAAAGTCCTCCAAACTAATAATGGGGGAGAGTATGTAAATCATGACATCCATAATCTGTGCCATGAGGCAGGAATCCAGTTGCAGCACACAGTTCCCTATACTCCGCAGCAAAACGGAGTTGCTTAGCGGAAAAACATATCTCTAAAAGAGATGGCATCTTGCATGTTGCATGCAAAGTCACTACCACAGAGACTATGGGTCGAAGCACTTAATTGTGAAACATACATCCAAAACAAATCTCCTCATAGATTTGTCAAGGATAAGACCCCTTACAAGGCTTGGAGCGTCCTCAAACCGGAAGTGACCCATTTTTGTATTTTCAATTCACGTACATGGACCTGGATTCCCTCTAAAAAGAGGAAGGCACTTGATCCACAGATCACTGAGTGAATTTTTGTTGGATACCCTGACGGTGTAAAGGGATATTGACTTATTGATCTTTCCTTGGACCAACTCATCATTGAGCATAGTGTCCAATTCGAGGAATGTGTCTCGCATGTACCTCAGCAGCCGCATGTAGACACCTTCACTCTTCTAGCTATCCGAGATGATGAGCATGCACATGCCGACTCTTCTTCAGATGAGAGTTCTAATTTAGAGGACTCAGATTATTCAACTTTAGATTCAGTACAATCACATGTAGAGTCAGAGCATCCAGATATAGTTGCAGAGCCAGAGCAGAGGCCCAAGTGGGCACATACTACTCTTCAGGCTGCAGGGGATCTTGTTGGTGATCCAACCAGTACTAGGAGGACTTGATATTATTTTGAGGAGCCTCCTTTTTCAGTCACTATCACTGAACCATTTCCCTCTAGGAACATTTTCTTGGTTCAATCTTCAGATCCACAGTCTTATGGCGATGCTGCTGGAAATCCCTTTTGGGAATCCGCCATGCAGGAGGAGTACAACTCCCTCCTCGAAAACTAGACTTGGGATCTGGCTCCCCTTCCTTTTGGGAGGAAACTTGTTAGATGCAGATGGGTCTACAGGACCAAGAGCACAACGGATGGATAGATCAACAAATACAAAGCTAGTCTTGTCACCAAAGGATTTTAGTAGGTTCATGGTATTGACTATGATGAGACCTTCGCTCTAGTAGAGAAGATGGATTCCGTATGATTGACACTTTCCATTATGGCATCCAAGGGATGGGAAGTCCATCAGATGGACGTGAAGAATGAATTTATTCACGGTGATCTCTCTGAGGAGATCTACATGGAGAATCCCCAAGGATTTATGCATGACTCATCTTTGGTCTGTCGATTGAAGAAGTCACTTTATGACCTCAAGCAGGCTCTGAGGGCATGGTATGCCAATATGGATTGCTACCTGCTGCCACAGAACTTTGTACGTTGTAAATCAGACCCAAATGTCTACATACCAGGACGATTGATTCACTTCTACTTTTAGTTCTGTATGTTGATGATTTGTTGATCACTGGGTGCTCGAATTCAACGATTGTTGCAGTCAAGAGGATTCTACATGATAGGTTTTTGATGACGGACATGGGTCCGCTACACTTCTTTCTTGGACTCGAGATCAATTAGGATGCATCAAGTATCAAACTGTCTCAGACCAAGTATGCATGAGATCTCCTTGAGAGATTTCACATGACACACTGCAAGTCTTCTCTGACTCCTTTCCTATCAGGAGTCAAACTTGACGATGGCGAGGAGACTCCACTGGTTGACAACACACTCTCCAAACAGTTAGTGGGGATCTTGTTGTATCTTACACACTCCAGACCAGACCTCTCATATGCAATTGGCACAGTTTCCAGGTTCATGCAAGAGCTGCATGAGCTACATTGGAAAGATGCAAAGCGCATCCTTCGATACGTACAGAGCACCATCACCTTTGGGATTCATTATGTAGCAGACTCTACATTATATCTCATCGAGTTTAGTGATTCTGACTGGGTCGGCGATAACATTGATCGCAAATCAACATCTGGTTACTCACTTAGTCTTGGTTCTGGGCCTATCTGTTGGTCGAGCAAGAAGCAAGATGCCATTTCTCTATCTTCAGCTGAGGCAGAGTACAGATGGGTAGTTAACATAACCATTCAGGCTATGTGGCTATAACATTTTCTCATTGAGTTGGGCATTCAGTTTCATTGACCGATCGTCATTTGGTGTGACAACTAGCGCACTCTGAAGTTCTGCAAAGCTCTGGTTCAGAGGCAGCGGATGAAGCACATCAAGATCCACATGCACTACATCTGGGACTTAGTACATGAGGGAATCATCGACTTGTAGTTCTATCTTTCAGTAGAACAAACGAAAAACATATTCACCAAGACTTTCACTGAGCAGAAGTTCCATTCTCTGCGAAGTTGTCTTGGAGTGAAGGACACAGTTGCCTAGCAAATGTAGTTCTTCTTTTTACATACATTGTACCTTGAGGGGGGGGTTTTCCCATTAGGTTTTTCCTATTTTCTCGCTTTATTTTCAGTGTATCTTTTGTACTTGGGTACCTAATATAGCCTCGTTGCCAGGACCCAATCTTTATTTTCACCATAGTGATGTTCAAGGGGGGTGTTTGAGTTACTTCACACACACCTAGGATTTTTTTTTCCTAAGGTTTTTCCTTGTTTATTAGTTATAACTAGTCATTATCCAATCTCCTATAATTTAGGGGAGAATATTCTACTTGGAGAATATTCTCTTTCAGTTGACACTTCAGTTTGACTTGTTGAGTTGAGTTTAGATGCTACATTAGTTTTTCCACCATGCAACATTGGGATCATCACCATGCTAATTCGACCTTGCCTTGGTATCATCACTAGAGTGGCACATTAGCCTTAATTCCCCGAGTTAATCCCTCACTACTCTCTGTTCAGTCAGTTAATTGAAGACTAGTTGACTAGTTAACTTAACTAGGTGGAAGTTCACTCCCGTAACTGCCTGAGAGACCAGACTAGGGGGCAGTTCACTCCCGCAATTGTTGGTGTGTGTCCAAATCACTCTAGACCACCATTGTGGCACATTGATTATCCTCTAGTCGAACTCATTGAGTTATATAGAGTATATCATGTGTAAATTATTCATTATGGTTAATGAGAATTCTTTCAATCTTTCTCTCCTTGTTCTTTCTTCTATTCTCTCTGCAAATGTGTGTATTATTGTTTAGCTAGATCTATTCTATGCAGGTTCAACACATTTACTATAAAAAATATAAATATGAGAAAATTTTAAATTAAGTAAACTTTATTAATAATATGTAAAATTAAAAATTACAATTAAAAATGGATAAATACCCATCAAATTTAACCACTACTGAAATTCCAATAGAAAAAATATACTAGACAAAAAAATACCCAACTAACCATGTTTGCATTATGTATTCACCCAAGTACAACCATTCAATGTGCAAAGTTTTTTTTAAGTATAATAGTTCATTATGATAAGCGTATATGGATTGTTTGGAATTATAATAGGTAAATGTGAAATTATAAAATTCAAATTATAAATTTTCCATTAATCTTATTTTCTCGTTCACACTAATCATGACGTGTTTAGCATTTGCCTTATCCTAAAGCATCTTGATGACGTGGAATAACGAATAAACAAGTATGAATTCAATGCATATGTAAAATTAAATTTGTAATTTAAAATTAAGAGGGGGTTCATTGGTGTTGCTTTACAACAATGATAAGATAAAATTCATGAATGTTGCTTTGGATGTTTGTTCAGGTTGGATATCTATGGTATCACGATGTTATCTCTCAAATGTTTAAATTCTAATCGAATGATTTATGAATATTTCACTAGGATATGGATTGAGGTCACACGAAGCTCCAACACCATTGTCATTGGCTTTTAGCTTAAACATTAATCAAAGTTTTATTTAGTTTGTATTTCTAAATTAATATCACTTTATCATTGATTAGTTGTATCATTTAGATAGCATTGTTAATAAGTTTTATTTAAGAAATACTATTATATTGCAAATTGTGTATATTTATTTTTGTTGTTTGTGTATATTTATATTACATTGTAAATTGTGTATATTTATTTTTTAATGAGTTTGGGTATATTTTTTTATTTATTGTAATTAAAAGTGTGCTAAGAGTCAATCACAATTCGTCTTTCATTTTTAAAGTTGCATTTTAAATTTTTATTAAAAAATATTTTTAGTAATTTAAATTTAGTGTTTCATAATAATAAACAAAGTTAATGTGTAGATGTAATCAATTCCTTTATAGATCACATCTAAAAACTTTATGAATTAAGTGTGGAATGATTTTGTGACAAGACTAGAAAGTGTGGAATGTTTTTGTCACAAGACTAGACACGATCAATACAAAGTCAATCATTAGTGCAATAGTAGATCATATTTAAAAGATCCATGAACAAGTATGGAATGTTTTAAAAAAAAAATCCGATCATCACAAACTCAATCATTAATTCTATATATGAAGCAAGCACTACATTTATATTCATAAAAAATAGTTCAAGGAAAATATCTTTAAGTTAAAATTATTGAGACATGACCTATAGTCTATCCTTTAGCATACGGGGAGAATGCATTTCAATTGGATGTAACATAATGCATGAAAACTCACTCAGTAATGCAGATTTCCTTAAACTCTTGTGGGATGGAGAATAGGAAGAAACCCTCATGAGGAGATTGTTCTCGATGTTTGGCATAAAGTTTGAGGAAGACATTGTTTTACATATTTCATGTCACTAGACGAGGCCTCACAATTCACCTTTACAACATCCAAATGATCAAAAAGTGGTACAAAATAAATTAGATAAAAAAATGATTCCTACAACTAGTGATATAAACTTTATTCGTGACCAACAACTCTTATGTTTTAATGTCAATTGACGAAGCCTTGAAACCACAATCTCAATTTCATATTATGTAGAGAAATTTTAGTTTTCATAAACATGGATGTGCAGAACAAAAATATATACATTAATAATGGATAGTTATGCACAAAACTATAACTATATTATTATGGCACAATTCCAATAAAGTCAAATCACACAAACTTTGTATCTAGTAGTTAAGTCATACTAACACATCAATATATTACTATGGCACAATTCCAATAAAGTCAAGTCACACAATCTTTCTATCTAGTAGTTAAGTCATACTAAGACATCAATATATTACTATGGCACAATTCCAATAAACTCAAGTCACACAATCTTTGTATCTAGTAGTTAAGTCACACTAACACATCAATCTCTTAACCTTGTTGCATTGTGCAAACATAACCATTGTATTCATTAACCATGTCATTATAGCTAGCATATTTGGATTGATAGTTCAACAAAGAAATGGTGTAGTATTGATGTGTGGATAGAGTGTCATCCCATGGGTCGTATCTATGACCATCCTTTCATTATATGCTAATGTACGTTAGCTATGCCGATGAATAGATAGAATTTAAAGATATTATATTTCCTTAGTTGAGATATTTATGTTGTTTTCTTTATTATGTAATGGATCCACTTCATTTATTTTTGAAACTATAAGTATGTTGAACATTCTAACATGTGCTCATAAAATCCATCTTAATGTTGCACCAATCATTTTATTATTTATGTGTTAAAAATATATGAATGAGTTATTTATTTCATCAAATGTAAGTACATTTTATTACTTTTGCAATGTCTATGAATTTCAATGATATAAATATTAATAACTTCATTTGACATTGTTGGTTATTGATTAAGGTTGGTTGTCATTGATGTCAATCCTTGAAGAAAGCCCCGTAGCACAAAGGTTTGGGCAATGGACCTAATATTGTTTGATGTAAATATGACTCATTATTGTTTTGTCATGGTTGATAAGAAGTAAATATGGATGAATTCCAAAGTGGTCCCCTTATGGTGAAAGCCCTCACGGGAAGATGCTTTGTGGAGTAAGAGAACCCATGCTTAATTGTGGAATAATGAGATGAAGGAAAATGAATTTGTTAGGGAAAATATCCTAGATGGATAGTGCTTGTCATGTCATTTCTGGTGGTATGTGGAACGTCACATAATTCCTCACGGTTAGAGA
>ML790119.1:168482-217022 GCA_009831015.1 Picea engelmannii | reverse complement strand
AACATCCACATCAGTTGTAGAGAATGAAGAGAAGCACTCTACGTTGCTAGAAAAGAAGAATGAAGAAAATATAAAGAGTTATGCAGAAGTACTCAAAGGAAGGAATCATGGTCAACTAGAATCTAAGAAAACTATTGAAGATAGATCTTCAAGAATACCATCCATGTTCAAGCCACAAAAAATCTTCAATCATGATCATGATCAGTCAAAGAAAAAATTCAGAAGGACTACGCCACAAAGAAGATCATTCACTCCTAGGTATGAAAATCTATTTTATGGTCATTGCTTTTATTGTACTAACTTTGGACATAAGGTTGCAGATTGCGGGGATTATAAAAGAAATGTTCAAGTAGACCGTGCATATGTGGTCGTACGTAACATTGAGTGTTACAAATGTCATAACTATGGACACATATCCAGTGATTGTAGAAGCATGATCGATACTTCCATGAAAGAGAATACTGATATCAGATATAAGAAAGTATGGATAAGAAAACAGGAAGAATAGGTGAACAAAGACTAGGTACCAGAGATCACAAGATTGACAATAAAACAAGATGAAGAAAATTCTGCAGAGAAAAGGAAAGATGTTAGATACAAAAAGGTTTGGAAAATAACTGAAAGAAAGGAAGGATAGGTAAATAAGGAATAGGTTCAAGAGATTGTACTTTCAAGCATTGTAGTGAAAGATGAATCCACAGATAGAAAGAAAGAAGTTAGAGCTCAGAGAGATAATAAATCTACCAATGAAGATGATGATGAATCTACCAATGGAGATGATGATGAATACACATCAGAGTAGGAATTGTTCTGAGCCATCCATCTTAGAGACTCCCAAGTAATATAAATATTAGACAGGGGGAGTCTATGCGATAGCTTTGACAGACCAAAGAACCATCCTTTGAGCATCTTGTAGAGTTTGAGAAGACATATTTAGAGAAATCAGTTAGCATAAGTACAATTTGATAGTATAATGATAAATGGGTTAGCCTTATGGACAGTTGTGCAAGTAGAGTTTTGGACAGTATGGACAGAGATGGATTTGTAAGAAGACTTAGTAGGTTTTAATAGATATATGATAATGGATGAGAGCATGGATTCATAGATTGGTTCAGAGAGTGGTTCAAAGACAAAGGAACATTATCGTAATGGATGATAATTGCACAGGAAATGGCTCAGACAATACTAATGGATTACAAATTGACAGATATTTTTTGGACACAGTTAGTGCATACATCAATTCACATTCAAAACAGAGTAATGGTCAGAAACAACACTGATAAAACTCCCTACGAGCTATGGAAAGGAAGACCAACAAATGTGAAGAACTTCAGATTTTTTGGAAGCAAATGCTACATCAAAAGAGAAGATGGTAGAATGGGAAAGTTTGACTCTCGTGTGGACAAAGGAATACTTGTTGGTTAATCAAGTACAAGGAAAGCATACAAGTGTTACAATCTAATATTAAACAAAGTTGTGGAAAGCATCAACATAACAATTGATGAAATAGGCAGACCAAAATCAAAGGAAGAAGAAAACAAATCAATGAAACAACTTTTTGAAGAAGAAGATGAAAAAGAAGAAGAAGAGGAAGATGAATATGAAGATGAAGAGAATCTGATAGAATTAGAAGAGAAAGTTCAACAAGTATCTCCAAAGACACCTAGCAAACGAGTACAGAAGAATCATCCTTCAGATCAGATTATTGGAAACAAAAATGCAGGAGTTGAGACTAGAAGAAAAATCTGTTCACCAGAACAAACACACCTAGCACTCTTATCTACAATTGAACCAAATTGTTTTGAAGAAGCCAAAAAGGATGAATTTTGGAATAAGGCCATGGATGAAGAATTGGATCAAATAAAAAAAATTGACACTTGGGAATTGGTTCCAAGACCAAAGAATAAGAATGTGATCGACACAAAATGGGTTTTCAAGAATAAATTGAATGAAGATGGACAAGTTACAAGGAAAAAAGCTATATTGGTATGTAAAGGATATGCACAGATTGAAGGAATCGAATTTGAAGAGACATTTGCCCCAGTTGCCAGAATGGAACCAATCTGTTTTCTTTTAGCTTATGCATGCTCCAATAATGTTAAAGTATATCAGATGGACGTAAAATCATCTTTTCTGAATGGGGAACTTGAAGAAGAAGTCTACATTGAACAACCAGAAGGATTTCAGTTGTCAAAGAACATAGACAATGTGTGTAAATTAAAGAAGGCCTTGTATGGTCTAAAACAGGCTCCTAGAGCATAGTACTCTAGATTGGATAAGTATCTGCAGCAGGGAGGGTTTAGAAAAGGAATTGCAGACAACAACCTCTACATCAAGGTAATTCAAGGTAATATTTTATTAATTGAAGTTTATGTTGATGATATTATTTTTAGCAGTAACGATGACAGGTTAAGCCAGAAATTTGCAAAAGACATGCAGAATGAATTTGAAATGTCGTTACTTGGAGAACTATCCTTCTTTCTGGGACTTCAGATACGTCAAAACAACCAAGGAATTTTTATTTCTCAAACCAAGTATATCAGAGAAATGCTAAAGAGGTTCGGAATGGAAGATTGCAAACCAATTATCACTTCCATGCAAACCAGTTGTAAGTTGAGAAAAGATGATGATTCAAAGTCTACAGATCAGAGGCAATATAGGTCAATGATTGGCAACCTACTATATGTGACAACATCTAGACCAGATGTAATGTAGGCAGTTGGATAGGTGGCATGATTTCAGGTAGCACCAAAGGAATCACATGTATTAGCAGTAAAGAGGATCTTCACATATCTCAAAGGAACAGAAGAGTTTGGATTATGGTATCCAAAAGGAAAATATCTATCACTTATTTCCTACATAGATGCAGATTGGGTAGGTTGTATTGATGACTGACGAAGCACCAGTGGAGCAGCATTCTACTTAGGTGAGTGTTTGGTATCATGGCTAAGAAAGAAACAATCATCGGTATCTCTATCTACAGCTGAGGTAGAGTATATTGCAGCAACAACATGTTGGTCACAGTTTATTTCGATGAAACAAACTTTGACAGATATACAGGTTGAGTATGATGAGCCCATTCCAATATATTGTGATAATACAAGTGCCATCAATATCTCAAAAAACACCGTGATGCACTCCAAGACGAAGCAGATTTCAATCAAGTATCACTTTCTACGGGAACAGGTTGCAGAAAAGAACATCAGAGTTGAGTATGTGGGCACAAAAGAACAAGTGGCAGACATCTTTACAAAACCACTTCCACGGGAAGCCTTTGAATATCTTTGCCAAATACTTGGAGTTATTTATACTCCAAAAATGAATTCTTTTTGAATTATTTTTGAATTCTTATCTTATATGTCTTAGATGTACACGAGGAGGCACCATAAGAGGACAGTCTGTCAGGGGGAGCACCCCCGGATGGAAAGATACCTTTGCCATTGATGACAAAGGGGGAGATATTTATCAGATGCAGAGGACAGAGGCATGGTTCCAGGGGGAGCAGATTTATCAGATGCAAAGGATAGAGGCATGGTTCCAGTGGGAGCAAATTTATCAAATGCAGAGGACAAAGGCATGGTTCCAGGGGGAGCATGAGTGATATGATTTCAGTATTATATCAGAGTGTTTCCATCAATGCCAAAGGGGGAGATTGTTGATTAAGGTTGGTTGTCATTGATGTCAACCCTTGAAGAAAGCCTCATAGCACAAAGGTTTGGGTAATAGACCCAATATTGTTTGATGTAAATATGACTCATTATTGTTTTGTCATAGTTGATAAGAAGTAAATATGGATGAACTCTAAAGTAGTCCCCTTATAATGAAAGCCCTCACGGGAAGACACTTTGTGGAGTAAGAGAACCCATGCTTAATTGTGGAATAATGAGATGAAGGAAAGTGAATTTGTCAGGGAAAATATCCTAGATGGATAGTGCTTGTCATTTAATTTCCGATGGTATGTGGAATGTCACATAATTCCTCACGGTTAGAGAGTTATGGCCATGAGAATTTGGAGACCCCAGGTTTGGGTAATGGACCCAAGTTTGTTTGATGGGTAACTGTATGAGTTATGATATATTTTTAGATAATACTATTCTATATGGATAGTACATGTCATTCCATTTATGGTGGTATGTAGAACATCACATAAATCCTCACGGTTTGAGAGTTATGGCCTTACGAAGTTGGAGGACCCTTGTATGTCATCTAGAAGCCCCAAAAGGTCAAAGTAATCAAAGTGGTTTAAGAGATTTTAAGAGGTAAATAATAAAGTGAAGTGATGAGTGTATTATAATTCAAAGTGAATACAAAATAAATAATTTCAATAATAAATTTAATGGATAAATTAGAAGTGGACCCAACCCTAAAATAAGGAAAGTGGGCCAAGTGACCTAGAAGATGTTTTTAAGGAAGCTACTTGGAGAGTATAAATAAGAGGCAAGGCTCTCTCATTTGAATCACACTTGAGAATATTGAATATCTATATGTGTTTGAGGTAACCAATGATATATAAGCCTAAATTATGAGGAAAGTGAATAAAAGAAGGCTGAAATGCAAGGAAGGATAAATTCTTTTGATGGTGCTTTTTAAGGTATGTTATTTACAGGTCATCTCACCATTTTCGCTATAATTTTTTTTCTATAAGGACTCAGATCCTGAAATTTCTATGCAAGTGAGAAAACATATACAGGTATCTATGGTAAAACATTTAGCTTGTGGTTCATTGTATTTTGGGAGTTACACTCTGTGGAAAATAGGGTTTGTGGCCAGTCCTGAAACTAGTCAAAATCAGGTGTTTTGGGTAAAAAGGTCATAAATTCTTCATAACAGATCCAAATTTAGTGAGACAAAATGTTTTGGTTAGGGTACTGTCTGTAATATTCCATGTAACAGTTTCAGATCCATTCATAAAATATTTTTTGCGGGACACGCTCTACAATGTCGTTCTATAGAATAAACGAGAATTCAGCAAGGTATGTCAGTTTTTCTATAACTCCTTTTCTGAGAGGTTCCAAGTAGTGACACTTGGAGGAATTGCATAGAACAAACTGAATAACATTTTTTATCAGTTTCATATCTTTATACGTTACAGGTTCAAAGTTATGATTACTTCAAGTTAGGGTTGTTGACTAATCCAAAACTAGGCATGTGAGACTAAAGAAAAGTTTGATGAAAATGCTAGTCTCTTGTTTTTAAAGTTAATGAAGGTTTGCAGGAATGTGATCATATACACCAGGTATATTATAGAGGTACAAATCAGATTTGGATGATGAAATTGATGAGGGCTTTTGGTTGTGGTACATGTTGAGTACATGGTTGAGACAAGTAGTTGATGAGTTGGCGCACATACATGATGTGTATAGTTGATGATGGTTGTAAATATTGATGAGTCATAGTTGATGAGTAGTTGACACATGATTGTTACATACTTGGTACATGGTTGGATGCACTTGTTTATGGTACAGGTTGATTACAGGTTGGTGCATGGTTGATGCACTTGTTTATGGTACAGGTCAATTACAGGTTGGTGCATGGTTGATGCATTTATTTAAGGTACAGGTTGATTACAGGTTGAGGTACAGGTTGATGCATGGTTGATGCACTTGTTTATGGTACAGGTTGATTATAGGTTGGTGCACGGTTGATGCACTTGTTTATGGTACAGGTTGATTATAGGTTGGTGCATGGTTGATGCACTTGTTTAAGGTACAGGTTGATTACAGTTTTAGGTACAGGTTGATGCATGGTTGATGCACTTGTTTATGGTACAGGTTGATTACAGGTTGGTGCATGGTTGATGCACTTGTTTATCGTACAGGTTGATTACAGGTTGAGGTACAGGTTGATGCATGGTTCAGATTTATTGGTACAGGTTTACAGTGGTATATCTCACAGTGATAGTGTGACAGCGGTTCCATCATTCTACTTCTACTTCAGGGTGGAAGGACGAAGCAAGGATAAGTGGTTGTATCCACATTCCGGTTGTAGATGGAGAACATAGGGGGTTGTAGCCTCCTTCTGGTTGTAGCTAGAGAATTGGGGAGTTGGAGCTTCCCTCAGGTTGTAGCCTGAGAAACTAGGGGGTTGGAGCCTCCTTCCAGTTGCAGCTGGAAAACAAGGGAAGTTGGTGCTTCCAATGAATGTAATTCTTCAAGACATATAAGAAAAAACATTATGTGGTTTTCTCCCGATTTGGGTTTCCACGTAAAACACTGATGTACTGTGTATGTGTATGATTGTTCATTTGTTCAATGCTTATTTACTCTGTAGTTATTGGATGATAATGCTTCATTGATATAACACTTGAATTATATGGTTAAAAGGGATTAAGTTGCTTTATTACTGATTCACCCCCCCTGTTGGAGCCACCCTTGTTTTTTTACCTTCCGAAAAATTTTCAATTTTTGAAGCTTGAAATCTAAGATTGATTTTTTTGTTCCTTCCGAGATCTTAAAACTCTGAAGTCTTGTCGCCTAAACAGAAATGATTTTCCTGCTTTAAAGAAAAACAAATCCATTTTCAAAATTGTGTTTTCTCTTTTGTTTTATTTCGGGATATCGCAAGTCGGATACTTTAATCTTTGAATTCACAAGTCCCGAGTCGCGAATGCTGCGAACTCGCCTTTAATTTTCACCCAAGACTTTAACTAGGGTAAAAAATTTTAGCTCGTGAGTGGACGTTGTCGGGAATTCACATATTGGCATTCGTCAAACCCAAGTTTCTGTTCTTACAAACCCGAGATCCGAGAAGGCGATAACCCTGGTCAAGGATTAAAGGTAAAACTAACCATGGTTAAATTTGGTGCTCGGCATTTCGCCACTCGTCACTTTCTTTCATAAAGTTAAGGCGTCTAAAATCCCGACTCATGAAGTTGTGACATGATTAAGGCAATATTAATTATTAACCTAATCTAAGATTTTATTCCCATACCTTGAGCCTTAATTATCGCCACATCACGTTATCGCGCCTCAGCATACCATTCCCCCAAAAATCTGTCTTCGAACTTTCGAGTCGTGATATGGGGAATAGATTAATTATGCAATTAATGAATCTCCAAATCATGATTACTATTAATTGAATCCAAGTCGGCCCTCGTGGCCTCGCGAGTTAAAGATTCAAATTGTTGAAAGGAAATCCACGATGCAGCGATAAGAGAGAAAATGGTTAACCTTGTTAAGTTTGAAATTTAAAAAAAAATAAAACGAGATGCGTCCCATCCCGCGCATCGAGGTTTGTGCATTTCCCAAAGCACCTGCTGCTCTCCATACCCCGATTGCCTGTCAAGCCGCCAAACATTGATGACATTAATGAAGAATTAGGGTAAATCCACGAATAAATATGATCGGATTTTTACGCAATCGATTGGTTGTTAAATGCGATTGGATAGACTTATTACGGAGAATATAGAAGTTTCAAATATATACGGGAGTCTCATTTGTTATAATAAAAACTTTTTATAAGTGGCACAGCTCGTCACTCTCACAACGAATTAACTTTTGCATGTATACGTAGGTTTATCACAGAAGAGCGAAAACGCCAGCTTCAGTCATGGCTCCGCGGAAAGCGACGAAGGAAAATGTTGAAGTTTCAAGTCCGGGCTCAGACAATGTCTCTGATACTTCACCCCGAAGTATCGAATCAATTTCCGACTGGTCGCAGGTGTCCAATGTTTTGCAGGCAGAATTAGTTGATTACTCAGACGATTATGATGGCAACGAAAGAGACAATTTGCACACCAAGTATAAGATAGTCGTCCAGTCCGGGATGCACAGAATAGTAGCCAGGCCCTGTCTTCTCCCTTACTACGACATGATCCGTTGGGCTTTGGATCATGTGGACCTGCCCACAAGAGCAATTATGAACAGTCGGCGAGTGGCTATCGGAACTTTTCGGCCAGAGCATTTACAAGACATGTATAAGCTGCCTTCCACATCTGAATATACATATGGCATGGATTTCTTGAAAGAATTCAAGAAAAAAGAGTGCGTTCAATACGAAAAAACCATGCCTGGTTTGATCAAAGACTGGGTTTCACGACCCGGGAAATTCAGGGCAAATGATCAGGGCATCTATTCTATTTCTTCTTTAGAGCCATAGTACAAGTATGTGGCCATGATGACATATCACCTGTTCGGGCGAGAAGATACCTCGCATTTCCATGTCGCTTGGGTGCCTCTCATATTTCGAGTCGTTGAAGGTTGCTCATTCAACTGGGCAAAAATGCTCTCAGACAGCTTAGCCAACAGGGTCTTAGAGTATCGGGAGGAAAAGGCAGGCGGGAAACCCTTAGTGTTTTACATGTCGGCATATATCATGGATGCGATATATTCCATGACGTCTTTCCCCTTGATGAATTGGGCTTGGAATCCAACCCAAGAAAAACCAGTGCACGAATACCATGATAAATTATGGGAAAATAAAGCTGGAAATTTCCCATACGAGATTTTCAATTGGGTGATGGTGCCCCTGCACATCATTATTTTTTATCACCCACCACCTCGCATATCGGATAACATTTCAACAGGTCTGAGTGGTGTTGCATATTGGTATGTAGAAGCAGAGTTCTCATACATCAGAGTTTTCGGGGCTTCTATTCCCCCTCATGCGCTACCTTTGTTCATTCACGATAAACTAGCTTGTCGAGAAGTTGCATGGAAAACAGTAATCGGAGGCATAAGAAAAGAACTCAAGGGCTATTCAAAGAAGGTATGGCCTTCTTTTCCCATTTGAATGAGTTCATATTCTTTATTAGATTTCGGGCATGCTAAAGCCGAGGCTGCTGCCCTGGAGGACCTGAAATTGGCCTCCATTGGGATTAAAAAACACGATCCACAGAAAATTGTGAGTAATCATCTGGCTCATGTTGGGCTTAAGAGATTCGAACATGAGAATTCCCTCTCGGACGACATTTTCCAAGGAGCAAGATCTTATGAAGAGGTGTTAGCCTGGATCCAATCGCTAGCACCCGAAGACACAACAGTTGTGTTAAGATTCCAAGAGCATAGGCGAAGATGTCTTCCCACTGTGTTGGGAGGTTTGGCCATTGCCGAGACAAAAGATAAAAATGCTGAAGATTCTACAGAGGTGATATCTATCCCTGGACAACAACGAGAAGAGGAGCAAACGAGTAATCCCGAAACAAAAGAAAATACTCCCGATCCTCCAAGGAAACAGAGTTCAAAGGTTGAGGAAAAGACTCCAGGCCCGCCAAGCAAAGAGATTTCGGAGGTTGAGGAAAAAACTCCAGACCCTCCAAGCAAACAGAATTCGGAGGCTGAAGCAAAAATTCCAAACCCACCCAGAAAGCAGATAGCAGAGACTGAAAAAGAACAGAACCCTGTCAATACTCCAAAAGAATCAACAAAGAAAATAGGAAAACCCATCTCCTCTGTCACACCCTTGCAGTCGGCACAGGGAGATATTAGCGAGGGATGGACATTTGGGGAAGAGATGAGGCCTATAAGGGCAGAGGAACTCCCTCCTAATGAATTATTTTTTGATAAAAAGAGAAAAGCTGTGGTGAAGCAGGAATTTTGTCAAGAGGGAGAGTCCACTGTTAAAAAAATACAAAATCATGACAGATGGTAAGAACAAGAAAAGTGACCAGCTTGCTACTGAAATCGCTGGAACACTGGGCGCCTACGCTTCGGCGAATCAATTCTCGGTTGGGCAGATGAATCTCCAATTAAAAAAAAAATCGCCTCATTAAGATCCTCGACGCTAGGTTGACTACAGCTACAGAAAATGCCAGGGGCCAGGCCAACACAGAAATGGAACAGGCTAGATTGGTTGATAAAAATGAGATAGAAACTCTCAAAGTCAAGCTGGAGCAAGCACATTCGGTGATCCGAGAAGGTCGGGTGCAGGCTGGTCAGCAGAGGAGTATGATCACAGAGCTACAAGCTCAGCTAGAGGTTGCTGAGAGCAAAATGATCAACGTCGAAGGGTTCAAATCCCGGGCGATTGATATCAGGGGCAAGATCTCTTCTGTGCAGCAAAGTCTGTTAGACAAAGTGGGGACGATCTGAGAAGACTGCGTGTTAATTCATCGTATTTCATAGAATCTGACTATCAAAGAAAGGAACGCAGAGGCTGCTCGGGTGGCTTTTCAAGAGGTAGTGATAGTTACCAACAACAAATTTTCCACAGGTTCTCCAGGGCTCACTATCGATGAACAAACAAGAGGTAATATTTTGTTAAAAGACTGGGAACGTAATATTGCTTTAAGCAAGGAACAGGCTCAAAAGGTAACCAGTTCATTAGAAGAAGTTTTCAATGCCATAGATGGTGAGCTGCTAGAAATGGAAAATGGAGGTGACTCAGAGACACTAAGGCAAATGAATATAGATCAGATCTCCCTCGATCTAAAGGAGAAGAATGAAAGAGATTCGGCGGATATCTCTAAGATGGACAGGGTAGATATGGCTCAGGTTGATAAACATTTGATTCAACCGAGCGCGCTACTCAACGCTCTTCACATCATTGACGCACAAATAGGTGATAAACTTCCACAGTTGGCTCGAGAGTGCTATTTCACCGAGACCAGCTGTCAAGCAGAACCGTCACAGCTTGTATCTCAGTTCATGGACAAATGTATCACATGTGCCGAATCCATGCAAAGACAAGCACCTGGCACCTTTTGAAAACGGAGTAGAAGAGATGGAGTGATTTCGCTCCTAACAGCTGCCAAACGGAACCGTCATAGCTTGTATCCAGTTTATGGACAAATGTATCATATGCACCCAATCACGTAAAGGCAAGCACCTAGCACTTTTTGAAAATAGAGTAGGAGAGGGAAATTTTGTATAAATAGACAAAAAAAGAAGAATCGCCAGGCTGGACATTTTTGGTATCGATTGTAATAGAGTTTGACACTGAAAGAAGTTAATATACAAGCATTTTGAAGATTCTCGATTACGTCCAGACTGTATTACCAAGTTTGCTTCTTTGTGTTTTATGTTTTATTTCATTTCGCTCATTTATAGCTGATGTGCTTTGTTATAATTTAGTACAACCACTACTATAACAAAAGAATTCTGCTTTTCTGTCTCTGTCTATTGTTTTTCCTCTGCACCGGCTATCAGCAGGTGTAAGACCAATTCGCATGTTCAGAATTCTACATTAATTCTCGGTTACGTCAGTTATTTTCTCACCTTTTTCTTCTTCTGTTTATATGTGACTTTTCTTTTGACAGGAATTTCATGTTATACGTAGCTAAATGTTTCTCTTTCACATCACACTTTCATATTAAATTATAATGCAGTTACGGGAAAGGGCCTTCTTTTGCAATCTTTATTTCATTCAGAAAATGTAAAAATCTCTCTTTATTTCGACCAAATTGAAACAACATTGAAATCTCTCTTTAAATTATTTCCTACGGTTACTATTCCTCAATGACTGTACCTACAGCTACGCAACCTAATATTGAACTCGGGTTATCTAATCAAACACATGTTTCTTTAACTCTTTTCGATACAATCCTTAAAACTGCTAACACCCAGGAAGAACTCGAGCGTTCATGGGCAGCCATTGAGCGTGATATATCTGCTCAAGAGCAGTTGGAAGCTAGACGATGAGAACATATAAATCTGCCTTAGTTTCTCATACCGAAGGTCAGTATAATCCTTTATCAACCTTCATCATACTTTCGGATGCCTTGACACTGTACTTCAAGCCTTAGTACAGACTCAGGAACAACATCTTTATGGCGCCATTGTCGGGGACACGAAGTTACGAAATATTTTTTCCTGGGAAAACGACAAACTATTTTGTTGATAGTGTTACTCTTTGATAGTGAACAAAGAGTACACACAGTTTTAAGGCTTTAAAAAAAAAAAGAACTTTCACTTGGTGACTCCACTGAAACAGAAAATGGTGTCTGGTAGAAGGAATACCAGACAGAACCCGGATGGCAAGCTGATTACGCCTGTTAATGATCCTGAAAAAAATTTAAAAGCGAGAGGCTCATCTGAGACAACCGCTACCGTTCATAAGCCCAAAAACCCACTTTTAAAGGTGAAATGTCCTTCAGAACCTCCTATTTCCTGCAGCCCTCTGTTTGATACCAGAGATCCGAAAACAAACTACTCTAAATCTAGGAATGAGATCCATTAGACTATCCCATCTATAAACAGGGGAAAAGGTTCTTTAGAAAGATCGTTGTCATTTGACCTACCAACCTTTCTTCAGTAGAACTTCCCAGTTTCACCTGATTCAAAAGAGTGTGTTACACCCTCATTTCCTACTCCCAAATCGATGGCAGGCGTTGGAGGAGGAGGTAATGTCCCTCCTCCCAGAGTATTTGCAAAGGTAGCAGTGAGATACGCTCCCCTAATTTTACCTGCTCACCTCCATGATTTACCTGACAATTACATTAAAAACCTTCCTAAGTTCACTGGGGAGGGAGATCTAACCGTAGCTGAGCATATAAAAAATTTTGACCAGTTCGCATACATCTGTGGTATTGAGCACGAGGATGTTTATTCGAGACTTCTTGTACAGACCTTTGAAGGACAGGTCCAAACTTGGTTTAGGAGCCTTCCTGCAGCTTCTATTCGGACATATGATGCTTTGGAAGATGCTTTCCCCAGACAATGGGGAGAGCAGAAAGATCACTTATATTACCTTACCGATTTTAGGTCTCTAAAGAAAAAGAACTCAGAAACAGTTATGGAATTCATTCTGAGATTTAACAAACTGTATAATAAAATTCCAGCCGTTGTTAAACCTTTCGAACCCTTAGCCAAAGTAACCTTTGTGGGAGCTTTCGAACCTGATTTTGCCTTACTTTTGCGAGAAAGAAGAGGAGCCACCCTAAATAGAATGCAAGACGATGCTGTCGAAATAGAATCTAATATGATGGCTTCAGGCAAGTTAAAGGCTAAAGTAGAAACAATCAACCGAGAAAATAGGCGATATAGGGAACCAGTAGGTCCTTCGGGGTCAAATAGACATATTGATGACAGAGTAGATGATATGGACCGAATAATTAAAGAACTGTCTAATAAAATCTCTAGGATGGAGTTGGATCAGGCTAAAGCTGATTCTTATAACAAAAGGGACTTCAGGAGAAACCCAAACCCCCAAAATCAACAGAGGCAAATAAAGAATGAAGATCAAAAAATACAAGCTCCACTAAAAAATGAAAATTTTATAGGAGCAAATGACCTCCAAGATTTCGGAGATTCGGAAGATGAAGTTGCGTGTTTCGGTGATGAATGTTCCCAGTCATTTTTGACCAAGGAAGACTATGAGAAATATTTAAATACCTCTCAACCTTCTAATGAATATGAAGAAGGTGATCACCATGACCTCTGCGTATCTCAACCAGAAACAGAAATGATAGCAGCTGATTTTCAACCCAAATACAATCTAAGATCAAAAAATAAGACCACCTCAACTGACCAACCTAAAAGAATCCTTCAAAGGGGTCAAGTTCATGAACCTCCTTGTGAGGAAACATTGTTACCCAGCAATAAGGTCAAGGTAGCAAAAACTCAACAGTCCGACGTGAAAAAAGTTGAAACCCAAACAAAAGAAACTGAACCGGTAGATAAAGTTATATCTTTGGCTAAGATCACGAATGATAAAGCAGTCCAGACAAGTAAGTCGGAAAGGAAAAGCTCGGAAGTCTTAACCAAAGAAACGGACAAGGTAAATTTATCTTTCAATTTCGAAAATGAATTAAATAAAATTAAGATACCGATTCCTTTGGTAGAATTAGCAAGAAACCCCACTTATCGGAAGCAAATCGCCAAAATAATGGGTGTCTCTGAGTCAGAAAGTCACTCTGATGTTATCAACCTAGAAGACGACAGACCTAACATCGCCTTTAGTCCTCATTTTGAGGGATCTAAAGATAACGTCGCTCCTTTCTATATCACCCTGAATATACATGATCAGTTACTGCATAACTGTATGTTAGACTCTGGGGCTTCACATAATGTTATGCCCAAAATTATAATGGAGAGACTGGGCCTCCAGATCACTAGACCCTATGGAGATCTATACTCTTTCGATTCGAGAAAGGTTAAATGTATGGGAATGATAAAAGATCTGGTTGTTACCCTGGCTCAGGTCCCGGTCAAGAGTGTCTTGATGGATGTGGCTATTGCAGATATTCCTCCCAAATATGGTATGTTGTTATCCAGATCATGGAGAGCCAAGTTGGGGGGTTCTCTACAATTGGACATGTCATATGCCATAATTCCTATATTCGGTGGTCAGTTTACTCGATTATACAGGGAAACAAGATTGGCGTATACTGTCAGTGATCCTCAGAATCCAAATAACTTTCCCATTTATGTTGCAGACCAAGATCTGTGGAATTGCATATTGTCATTTGATGATAGTTTAGATGGGTGCCCAGAAGAACTTGATATGAAGCGAGAAGAGCTTAACCCCTTGACTGAAGAACTATGCAAAGGTGGTATCTGGAAAATGTACTTCGATGGTGCTTCATCTTCTGAAGGAGCTGGTGCTGGCATACTTTTGGTAGCGCCTGAAGGTAAGTTTATCGTTCCTTTCTCATATCGTTTACAGTGGGATATAGATTACACCAATAACGTATGTGAGTATGAAGCACTAATCTTAGGTTTAGAGGCTGCAAAAAAGTTAAACATAAAAAACTTGGAGGTTTACGGCGACGCTGAATTGATAGTAAAACAAGTAAACCGACAATACCAAGCCAAACATCCCAGACTAAGAACATACAAAAATTGTTCTTGGGATTTGATGGAGAATTTTTTCTCATCTATAAAAGTCCATTTTATTCCTTGCACAGGGAATCTACATGCTGACGCATTGGCTAAGGTAGCCTCAACCTTTTCTCCTCCCACGAACGTTAAACTGAAATATCATATTGAAATCAAATATAAACCCTCTATACCCGACAATGTCAGACACTAGCAGATTTTTGAAGATGACGAACAAATTCAAAAATTTCTTATGGCAATAGGTGAGTTCTCTGAAACTTATCTAGACCAAGAAAATCAAAACGACCCGATGTGGATTTTGCAAGAGGGTGAAGATCTTGAAACCTTTCGAGATAAAATAGCGGATCATCGCATGTTGGTCCTTAAAAACAACCAGATCCCGAAAGGCTTAATTCCTTTAGAAAGACTCTTCGATCAGAACGATATACCTGTGAAATCCACTTTGCAGCCCCAACCAGAAGAAGTGGAGGATTGCGACATAGGAACTAAAAAAGAAGCCAAGATAGTAAAGATATCTAAATTCCTCCCTCCCAAGGTAAAAAACCAATACAGAGACCTACTCAAATAGTATACAGATGTTTTTGCCTGGTCCTATGAAGAGCTTCGAACGTATGACACTTCCATAATTGAGCACAAGATACCGTTGAATCCCGGGGTCAAGCCTTTTAGGCAAAATCTTAGGCAATTTAACCCCATTTTGTTGCCCGTCATTGAAAAGGAAGTTAAGAATCTTTTAGATGCGAAAATAATTGTACCTCTAAGGTACTCAGACTGGGTGGCAAATTTAGTCCCTGTCAGAAAAAAGAATGGAGAAATCAGACTATTTGTGGATTTCCAGAACTTGAACAAGTCCTCTCTTAACGATAATTATCCTCTCCCCAAAATGGACCACGTCTTGGAAAGGGTAGTTGGAGCAAATCGAATGTCTATGATAGATGGGTTTTCTGGGTACAACCAAATCGCCATGAACAAGCTAGATAGAGAAAAAACCTCTTTCACCACACCATGGGGTACATTCATGTATGATAAAATGCCTTTTGGTTTGATGAATGCAGGGGCTACATTCCAGCGTGCTATGGACATCGCTTTCGTCGGAGAAAGAGACAAATTCGTAGTAATCTACCTTGACGATTTAATGGTCTTTTCTAAAACTGATGAAGAACATTTGATCCATTTAAAACAAACTTTTGAAAAATGCCGCAGGTATGGCCTATCTTTGAACCCAAAGAAATCACACTTCGCTATGTAGGAAGGTAAGCTTCTGGGGCATATCGTATCTAAATATGGGATCAAGATCGATCCTAAAAGGATTGAAGCAATACAAACTATCAGGATTCCTAGGAACGTAAAAGAAATTCAATCTTTCCTAGGAACGATAAATTTCTTACGAAGGTTTGTACCAAATTTTGTCGAGATTGTCAAATTGATCACAGGAATGATGAAAAAGGATAGCAGAGTAAATTGGACGACCGAGGCTAAAGCGTCATTCGAGCATATTAAAAAAGTCATCAGTGAAGCACCTGTGTTAGTAAGCCCAAATTACTTGAAAGATTTCCTCATCTTCTCGTTCGCTTCTGAACATACTATCGCCGCGGTGTTGCTACAAAAAGATGATGAAGGTTTTGAACACCCGATCGCATTTTTTAGCAAAAGCCTTAGAGACGCCGAACTAAAATATGATATAATGGAAAAACAGGCGTACGCAATGGTGAAAGCGCTTAAAGCATTCAGAACTTATGTTCTGCATTCAAAAATTATCGCGTACGTACCAACCAGTGCTGTGAAAGATATATTGGTACAACTTGATAGTGATGGAAAACGAGGGCGCTGGCTCGCTAAAATACAAGAATTTGATCCGGAATTCAAGCCTACTAAATTGATAAAGGGGCAGGTTCTGGCCAAACTCTTGGCTGAGTCCAACCTTAGAGCTCTTGACATCAATTGCCTACAAGGGGAAGACGGAGACACACATTTGCAAGACTCGGATGACCAAACACATCCAAGCAAGGTTGAAGAAAAATTCATGTCGTCAGAATGGTATAAAGATATAGTTTTCTATTTGTTAAACCTGAAATGTCTAGATGGACTAACACCAGCCAAATGCAGAACTTTAAAACTCCATGCTGCAAAATATTGCATTTCCGAAAATCAACTATATTGGAAGGATCCACTCGGGTTCTTACTAGTCTGTTTGGTTGAGTCGAAAACTCCACGGGTCATGGAAGAATTTCATGAAGGAATCTGTGGAGGACACCATGCATGGAGAGCCACAGCCTACAAAATCCTGAGGGCAGGATACTATTGGCCAAAACTATTTTCGGACGTCAATGCCAAAGTACGTGCCTGTTACTCATGTCAAATATTCGCTGGTATGAAGAAACTCCCTGCGCTACCACTCGTTCCAGTCAAAACTGAAGCCCCATTTGAACAATGGGGACTGGACTTCATAGGGGAAATTAATTCCCCTTCCAGTGCTCAGCATAAGTGGATCTTAACAGCCACAGATTATTTTACAAAGTGGGTGGAAGAAATTCCAACCAAAAGGGCAATAGACTCGGTGGTGATTGACTTCTTGGAAGATAACATCTTGTCGAGATTCGGGTGTCCCCGAAAAATTGTTACTGACAATGCCCAGGCCTTCAAATCCATGGCTATGATCGATTTCTGCCAAAAGTACAGTATCGTTCTCGGCCATTCCACTGCTTATTACCCTCAAGGAAATGGGTTGGCCGAATCATCTAACAAAATCCTGGTAAACATAATAAAAAAGGTACTGGATAAAAACAAAAGGTCCTGGCATGTGCATTTGAAGTACGTGTTATGGGCAAATCACATCAGTACTAAAATATCTATCGGCATCTCACCGTTCCAGTTGGTTTATGGAACTGAGGCGGTTCTGCCTATAAACTTAGTGTTGCCAGTGATGAAATTATGGCAGGATCAGAATGAAGAACCCAATCACGTAACTAGGAGAATTAACCAGCTCATCGAAGTTCAACAGCACAGAGTGGAGGTTGATGAGAAAATTCAGAAATATCAGGACGATATGAAATCATTGTTCGATATCAAGGCAAAAAATAGAGAATTCCTCCCAGGTGATTTAGTGCTAAGATGGGATGTGAGAAGGGAAGAAGCCGCAAAGCATGGAAAATTTGATCACCTTTGGTATGGACCATTTAGGGTCTCTGCTCCAGAAGGAAAGAATTCCTTTCTTCTGGAAAATATTGATGGAGAAGTTCTTAGCACCCCGATCAACGGGCAGTATCTAAAGCACTACATGACGTGACAGTCATCAATTTAAAAAAAAAAAATGTATATATATTTGTAAATAAATAAATTTGTTCAAACATATAATATTAATTTTTGGTTTTCGTTCCTAAACTCTCAACACACTTTCAATAAAATTTGTATTTGTTTTTACAGGATTCCAGCTGCAAACGAAACTAGCTCAAATAATTAAGGTGCAGGTCGGTGTTGGAAATAGGACAACTAAAATAGGTGATACTTAAGATACTTCATAAGCTCATAGAGAAAGTGAAAAGAAAAGATAGAGGTAAGATTTCTAAATACACAGGTCATTAGAGGTTGTTTAAGCAAACTAAGGTAACATTTTTCAAATTTGCAATATGATGGGTTAGATAACAAGAATATTTTTAGTTTCATATTCTTCAAATGAAATAATTTGAATGAATACATTAAACCTAAAACAGCCAGTCATAATTTTTGTTCCTAAATATATTCGAAAATTAGTCTCGAACTGTGCTGACCTTTTGTATAAGCCATTGGATTTTTGCCTCGTTTTTGTCTATCTTTTGGCCTAACTTTCAGTGAGTCATTATTTTCCCAAGTCTTTGTGAAGGAATAATTTTTTTTCGTTTTAAACCTCAGGGATTTCGAAACAGATCTTAATAAGAAAGCTGGTCTTCACAACTAACTCAATCTTCTGCTAAGCCGAGGAACGTTTATAGCGATCCTAACTTTCCTAGGTTTTTCAACAACGTCGAAAAAATCAAAGCTTGCTTGAACAGGATGTCCCTTCAATTTTTTATTATTCTCCCCTGTCTCCCTAGGAACAAAGGTCTTGTGAGGGTCAAAGGAAGGTTGATACCGAGTAATAAAAATAAGTTGACAGACCTTTGATAGAAAATATTACACAGATCTCAGCCCTGATATAAACTGATTGCTCCCATCTTCGTGTTTTAAAAGTAAATACTAAGACAGGTGGTGAAAGGAAATTCAGAAATGATTGCCCCCACCTAGTCCATTAAGATGATGAAAGGAAATTCAGAAATGATTGCCCTCTCCTTAGCATTTAAATGCATAAATATTTTCTGAAGTGGTGAAAATAAATTCAGTTAAAAAGGGGTCAGCCAACTTCACCGGGGTATTGAACAGGCTCCCTGGTAGTGAAGCAATGTCTGAGAGATCTGTAAGGCTGTTACGCATAAATATCAATCTACTCTGGTAACCAACACTTTCTGAAAGCTTGATCATTTCCCCAAATTCCGATGGGACTTCCCTATGTAAAATTGTATAATAACGTTCTTGTAATGTAAGCTGAGAATCATGAGATCTGTTGAATATCCTAGGTTCGTTTTGACTGTCTTAAAACATCCCCAAAGTTAGTATGAGAAAGGGAAGGTTGTGAAAGCAACTTCAACTATTTTTAGAAAAAGTATCTGAGTTCAAAAAGGTTTTTTCTGAGGTACAAAACGAATATTTCCCCCCCTCCTTTCTATCTTTTTTCTTGAATGTTGATTTTAGCCTGTGACTCCATTTACCCAATATTGGCACCTGGTCTACTGTTCTTCCCACCTCACAGGGAAGCGGGATCCCTAGTTGGAGCCTACGTTGGAGCCTACGTTGGAGCCGCCCTTGTTTTTTTACCTTCCGAAAAATTTTCAATTTTTGAAGCTTGAAATCTAAGATTGATTTTTTTGTTCCTTCCGAGATCTTAAAACTCTGAAGTCTTGTCACCTAAACATAAATGCTTTTCCTACTTTAAAGAAAAACAAATCCATTTTCGAAATTGTGTTTTCTCTTTTGTTTTATTTCGGGATATCGCAAGTCGGATACTTTAATCTTTGAATTCACAAGTCCCGAGTCGCGAATGCTGCGAACTCGCCTTTAATTTTCACCCAAGACTTTAACTAGGGTAAAAAATTTTAACTCGTGAGTGGACGTTGTAAGGAATTCACGTCTCGGCATTCGTCAAACCCAAGTTTCTGTTCTTACAAACCCGAGAGCCGAGAACGCGATAATCCTCGTCAAGGATTAAAGGTAAAACTAACCATGGTTAAATTTGGTGCTCGGCATTTCGCCACTCGTCACTTTCTTTCATAAAGTTAAGGCATCTAAAATCTCGACTCACGAAGTTGCGACATGATTAAGGCAAGATTAATTATTAACCTAATCTAAGATTTTCTTCCCATACCTTGAGCCTTAATTATCGCCACATTGCGTTATCGCGCCTCGGCATACCATTCCCCCAAAAATCTGTCTTCGAACTTCCGAGTCGTGATATGGAAAATAGATTAATTATGCAATTAATGACTCTCCAAATCATGATTACTATTAATTGAATCCAAGTCGGCCCTCGTGGCCTCGCGAGTTAAAGATTCAAATTGTTGAAAGGAAATCCATGATGCAGCGATAAGCGAGAAAATGGTTAACGTTGCTAAGTTTGAAATTTAAAAAAAAATAAAACGAGATGCGTCCCGTCCCGCGCATTTAGGTTTGCACATTTCCCAAAGCACCTGCTTCTCTCCATACCCCGATTGCCTGTCAAGCCGTCAAACATTGATGACATTAATGAAGAATTAGGTTAAATCCACGAATAAATATGATCGGATTTTTATGCAATCGATTGGCTATTAAATGAGATTGGACAGACTTATTACGGAGAATACAAAAGTTTCAAATATATACGGGAGTCTCATTTGTTATAATAAAATTTTTTTATAAGCGGCACAGCTCGTCACTCTCACAACGAATTAACTTTTGCATGTATATGCAGGTTTATCACAGAAGAGCGAAAACACAAGCTTCAGTCATGGCTCCATGGAAAGCGATGAAGGAAAATGTTGAAGTTTCAAGTCGGGGCTCAGACAATGTCTCTGATACTTCACCCCGAAGTATCGAATCAATTTTCGATTGGTCGCAGGTGTCCAATGTTCTGCAGGCAGAATTAGTTGATTACTCAGACGATTCTGATGGCAACGAAAGAGACAATTTGCACACCAAGTATAAGATAGTCGTCCAGTCTGGGATGCACAGAATAGCAGCCAGGCCCCGGCTGCTCCCTTACTACGACATGATCCGCTGGGCTTTGGATCATGTAGACCTGCCCACTAGAACAATTATGAACAGTCGGCGAGTGGCTATCGAAACTTTTCGGCCAGAGCATTTACAAGACATGTATAAGCTGCCTTCCACATCTGAATATACATATGGCATGGATTTCTTGGAAGAATTCAAGCAAAAAGAGTGCGTTCAATATGACAAAACCATGCCTGGTTTGATCAAAGACTAGGTTTTGCGACCCGGGAAATTCAGGGAAAATGATCAGGACATCTATTCTATTTCTTCTTTAGAGCCACAGTACAAGTATGTGGCCATGATGACATGTCACCTGTTCGGGCGAGAAGATACCTCGCATTTCCATGTCGCCTGGGTGCCTCTCATATTTCAAGTCGCTAAAGGTTGCTCATTCGACTGGGCAAAAATGATCTCAGACAGCTTATCCAACAGGATCTTAGAGTATCGGGAGAAAAAGGCAGGCGGGAAACCCTCAGTGTTTTACATGTCGACATATATCATGGATGTGATATGTTCCATGATGCCTTTCCCCTTGATGAATTGGGCTTGGAATCCAACCCAAGAAAAACCAGTGCACGAATACCATGATAAATTATGGGAAAATAAAGCTGGAAATTTCCCATATGAGATTTTCAATTGGGTGATGGTGCCCCTGCACATCATTATTTTTTATCACCTGCCACCTCGCATATCGGATAGCGTTTCAACAGGTCTGAGTGGTGTCGCAGATTGGTATGTAGAAGCAGATTTCTCATACATCAGAGTTTTCGGGGCTTCTGTTCCCCCTCATGCGCTACCTTTGTTCATTCCCGATAAACTAGCTTGTCGAGAAGTTGCATGGCAAACAATAATCGGAGGTGTAAGCAAAGAACTCAAGTGCTATTCAAAGAAGGTATGGCCTTCTTTTCCCATTCGAATGAGTTCATATTCTTTATTAGATTTCGGGCATGCTAAAGTCGAGGCTACTGCCCTGGAGGACCTGAAATTGGCCTCCATTGAGATTAAAAAACACGATCCATAGAAAATTGTGAGTAATCATCTGGCTCATGTTGGGCTTAAGAGATTCAAACATGAGAATTCCCCCTCGGACGACATTTTCCAAGGAGCGAGATCTTATGAAGAGGTGTTATCCCGGATCCAATCGCTAGCACCCGAAGACACAACAGTTGTGTTAAGATTCCAAGAGCATAGGTGAAGATGTCTTCCCACTGTGTTGGGATGTTTGGCCATTGCCGAGACAAAAGATAAAAATGATGAAGATTCTACAGAGGTGATATCTATCCCTGGACAACAACCGGAAGAGGAGCAAACGAGTAATCTCGAAATGAAAGAAAAGACTCCCGATCCTCCAAGCAAACAGAGTTCGGAGGTTGAGGGAAAGACTCTAGGCCCGCCAAGCAAAGAGATTTCGGAGGTTGAGGAAAAAACTCCAGACCCTCAAAGAAAACAGAATTCGGAGGCCCACCCGGAAAGTAGATAGCAAAGACTGAAAAAGAATAGAACCCTGTCAATACTCCAAAAGAATGAACAAAGCAAATAGGAAAACCCATCTCCTCTGTCACACCCTTGCAGTCGGCACAGGGAGATATTAGTGAGGGATGGATATTTGGGGAAGAGCTGAGGCCTATAAGGGCAGAGGAACTCCCTCCTAATGAAGTCTTTTCTGATAAAAAGAGAAAAGCTGTGGTGAAACGGGAATTTTGTCAAGAGGGAGAGTCCACTGTTAAAAAATACAAAATCATGATAGATGGTAAGAACAAGAAAAGTGACCAGCTTGCTACTGAAATAGCTGGAACACTGGGCGCCTACACTTCGGCGAATCAATTCTCGGTTGGGCAGATGAATCTCCAATTAAAAAAAAAAAATCGCCTCATCAAGATCCTCGAGGCCAGGTTGACTACAGCTACAGAAAATGCCAGGGGCCAGGCCAACACAGAAATGGAACAGGCTAGATTGGCTGATAAAAATGAGATAGAAACTCTCAAAGTCAAGTTGGAGCAAGCACATTCAGTGATCCGAGAAGGTCAGGTGCAGGCTGGTCAGCAGAGGAGTGTGATCACAGAGCTACAAGCTCAGCTAGAGGTTGCTGAGAGCAAAATGATCAACGTCGAAGGGTTCAAATCCCGGGCGATTGATATTAGGGGAAAGATCTCTTCTGTGCAGCAAAGTCTGTTAGACAAAGTGGGGACGATCCGAGAAGACTGCGTGTTAATTCATCGTATTTCAAAGAATCTGACTGTCAAAGAAAGGAACGCAGAGGCTGCTCGGGTGGATTTTCAAGAGGCAGTGATAGTTACCAACAACAGATTTTCCACAGGTTCTCCAGGGCTCACTATCGCTGAACAAACAAGAGGTAATATTTTGTTAAAAGACTGGGAACATAATATTTCTTTAAGCAAGGAATAGGCTCAAAAGGTAACCAGTTCATTAGAAGAAGTTTTCAATGCCATAGATGGCGAGCTGCTAGAAATGGAAAATGGAGGTGACTCAGAGACGCTAAGGCAAATGAATATAGATCATATCTCCCTCGATCTAAAGGAGAAGAATGAAATAGATTCGGCGGATATCTCTAAGATGGACAGGGTAGATATGGCTCAAGTTGATAAACATTTGATTCAACCGAGCGCGCTACTCAGCGCTCTTCACATCGTTGACGCACAAATAGATGATAAACTTCCACAGTTGGCTCGAGAGTGCTATTTCGCCGAGGTCAGCTGTCAAGCAGAACCGTCACTGCTTGTATCTCAGTTCGTGGACAAATGTATCACATGTGCCAAATCCACGCAAAGACAAGCACCTAGCACCTTTTGAAAACATAGTAGAAGATATGGAGTGATTTTGCTCCTAACAGCTACCAAACGGAACCGTCACAGCTTGTATCCAGTTTATGGACAAATGTATCATATGCACCCAATCACGTAAAGGCAAGCACCTGGCACTTTTTGAAAATAGAGTAGGAGAGGGAAATTTTGTATAAATAGACACAAAAAGAAGAATCGCCAGGATGGACCTTTTTGGTATCGATTGTAATAGAGTTAGACACTGGAAGAAGTTAATATACAAGCATTTTGAAGATTCTCGATTCCGTCCAGACTGTATTACCAAGTTTGCTTCTTTGTGTTTTATGTTTTATTTCATTTCACTCATTTATAGCTGATGTGCTTTGTTATAATTTAGTACAACCACTACTATAACAAAAGAATTATGGTTTTTTGTCTCTGTCTATTGTTTTTCCTCTACACTGGCTATCAACAGGTGTAAGACCAATTCACATGTTCAGAATTCTACGTTAATTCTCGGTTATGTCAGTTATTTTCTCACCTTTTTCTTCTTCTGTTTATATGTGACTTTTCTTTTGATAGGAATTTCATGTTATACGCAGCTAAATGTTTCTCTTTCGCATCACACTTTCATATTAAATTATAATGCAGTTACGGGAAAGGGCCTTCTTTTGCAATCTTTATTTCGTTCAGAAAATGTAAAAATCTCTCTTTATTTCGACCAAATTGAAACAGCATTGAAATCTCTCTTTAAATTATTTCCTACGGTTACTATTCCTCAATGACTGTACCTATAGCTACGCAACCTAATATTGAACCCGGGTTATCTAATCAAACACATATTTCTTTAACTCTTTTCGATACAATCCTTAAAACTGCTAACACCCGGGAATAACTCGAGCGTTCATGGGCAGCCATTGAGCGTGATATAACTGCTCAAGAGCAGTTGGAAGCTAGACGATGAGAACGTATAAATCTTCCTTAGTTTCTCATACCGAAGGTCAGTATAATCCTTTATCAACCTTCATCATACTTTCGGATGCCTTGACACTGTACTTCAAGCCTTAGTACAGACTCAGGAACAACACCCCCTCTCAATAATCCAACAGATAGGTAATACTGAAAGTAGTTTTGCAGTTTTGATAAATTTTTGAGGAAAAATATTAAGTATATGAAAAGTGCATGGAGGAAGAAGGAAAGTTGGAGAACACGCAACTAAGGCGCATCCTACAGGAAAGTGTGCAGAAAAAGGAAAGTGCGCAAAATGAAGACAACGAACATCTCAAAGAATAAAGCTAGAAGAATAAAGCAAGGAAATAATGCATAACAGGAGAATGACAAACTGACATTCCAAAAATAGAAGAACAATAGAAAAGAAGCATGAAGGATGAAAAGAAGAAGAAAGGCATCAAACAACCAATTAACTGAGTTGGTCATGCATTGTAATGGGATATTTTTGGGATGAATAGATTAGGGTTTTTAGCCCTATATTTTGATATAAATATGTAACGGGTTTGGATATTATGGGTTCATTCAGTTGGTTCAACTAGGTAAATTATTTTGTTGAAGTTTGAGTATGATAGATTAGGTTATGTTACAATCTGATTGATACTGGGTCCAAAGTTATTGAATGTAACAGTCGAAGGCTGAGAAGGATGAATAAAGGAATGATAAAGATATGTTACATAATCTAGTGTTGTCTATGTTTTTGTGGTTCAGTATGAATACTACTTACATGCATCGTAGAATAGCTTCATATGATAGTAAAGAATGGTGCAATGATTCATGACCGTGATAGTAACAAATCTATACAGTAAACTGGAGTATGATAAGTATAGGAATATGGATCATAAGTAAGTTAATAACATAATAGAACATAGTTATGTGCACAACATAATAAGGAAGAATGAACCAAATGTTTTCTTCCCATCCCCTTACCACTGTAGAAGCATGGTTCTTGTAGTCCCCATAGAAACCTCAGGTGAGACTTCACCTATGTAAGAAGGTGATGCCAAAAGGGCTAGTGTCCAGTGGGTTTTGTTGGTCATAGATAAACTGAACCTTGGGTCTTACAACCTATGCACATAATAGTGCCAAAAAATGGTTTTGTTTCTAGGATCATGACTTTATGATTAAGGGGATGTTTTGAAGGCCAGCTAAGAAGGAGATCTCATAATGGTTGGAAAGGAAGGAACGCGAATTCACATGATAAGAGAACATAAACCCTCAGATGAGTGACAAGCAATGGCTGCAAAAGTATGTTCTCACAGATCTCCATGAAACTTTCTTTGGCGAATTTATGGTTATTCTGACAGAGTGGCTAGAAAGATTGGTGGAGAAAACTGGAAGGTTCAGTGCCACAGCACCAAGGAATTGGACTCCTGAATTGGTAAGATAGTTGAATTTTGTAAGTAACCCAACTACTCAAGCAATGGAGTTTTTGTTGGATAGCTTACTAGGTGGTTGTGTTATAGATTTTGTCATAAATTGTATTCAATCATACAATTTTGCAGAAAGGGACTTTTTCAAAGGTCTATGTGGGAGGTTCTTGAAATCATTAAATATGTGGATAAAGATGTTATTGTGTGAAAATGATGGTGATTCAATATGACTGTTAAAAGGTTCCCACACATAGGGGAACTGGGGGATGACAGGAGGATCATGTGAGAGAAGGAATTAAGAAATGAAAAATGCACAGAAGGACTGAGGATGCAAGAAGAAGATATACTAGAGGAAGGATATGAGTTTGGAGAGTTCTACAGAGGGAGGAGGTACAAGAGGAAAAATACTGAGGCTAAGAGAAAAGATTCATGCAATGAGCCAAAGGGGAGATAACCTTGCGCACTATTCTGAATCATGCATGTACCATACCTAGGGGGAGAAGAAGAGGAGTTCTAGTCCATTTTGATAATAGAAGAGACAACAAGTACTACTTAGACATAATCCTGTGTTGAATCCATGACTCTATGTGCATCACCATAATCATAAGTAAAATTTGAATATTTGTCAAAATAAATTGTAGTTAGCTAAGGAGGACTGAGTAGTAGCACTCATAATAGTGGAAGTAGTGTGTAGAGTCATAATCAAAGTCAAATAGCATCACCAAGAGAAGGGAATAAATAGAACAACATGATCAAGTGGATAATACTCTTAGGCTATCAGAGATCCAAGGAATTGGGTTAGAGGACCCAAAAAAACGCTTGCTTGTGTGCGAGACTATTTGAGCCGCAAAGAATGTACATGTTGAAGTTGTGAAGATTATGCAGTTAGCGAAAACATTTAGAGGTCGTGCGATAGTATGGTATATGAAGCTACAGAGAACCATGCCTATAGGATAGGCCAGGACATTAGCAAAGCTTAAGAAAGCACTGTTGAGGGAGTTCAAGAATCCAAAGTCGGAGTCGGAGTACATTACAAAATTGAAGGAGATCAAACAAGTACAAACATAGTCGGTATGGGATTACGACCAAATATTTAAGGATGTGATGGGTAGATAAAATTTCCATATCCTAGATCAACAACACCAAAAATGGTTTATTGTAGGGATCCTACCACACATTCCCAGGCCATTGATCCAGCAAAAGGTTGCATCACAAGACGAGGCACTAGATATTGAGATGAAACTATAATCATCTCCGATGGGAGACAATGGCTGAATGATGCAAGTTCAGACTTAGTTGGTCGCATTGACAATTCAATTGGAAGAAATAACAAAGGGAAAGGAGAAATGTGATAAATTATGGTGTACAAAATGTAGGACTAAAGGCCATCACAAGGAAAAATTCCCAACATTCGTGTAATATTTGGCAATGGGAGCACCAAATACATTCTCAGGAGGAGGATACTATGAGATATGCAAGAAATAGAGCCATCACCCAATAGAGTGTCCACTACTACATAAGTACTAGAGTACTCGAAAGAACTTGTTTTGTAATTTTTGCAAACAGGTGGGACACAAGAAGAAGGATTGTCACGCATTTGACTTGATGAGGGAGAGCACATATGATATGTATAGGATCAAGGAAGAAAATGTTGCAGCACAAGCGGGGGGCTCAAAATGTTGGATATGTGTTATATTCTTTTCATGTGTGTGTGTGGGCACATCAGATTCAACAACTGCATCTGAAATCCCAACTTCCTTCATCCTTTGTGTTGTGTAGTTTTTTGCTATTTTTAGCAGTTTTCTAAATTAATTATGGATTAAGGGATTAGGGTTTTGGTAGATACATAATACCTAAAATATTGTATATATTGTATTGTGAATGGTGAAATTAATACAATGAAGAGTTGAAAGGTGAAACACTAAGGAAGGATAGTTTTCTCTCGGTTAAGGGTTTCTAGTGTAAATCTTTGTGTATTGTGTGTATGAGCCATTGATTAATTTCTTTTTTTCTTAAGGATATGTATGCATTTCTTTACTTCACGGGCCTAAATCTTACATGTGTTATCAAAGATCATTTTTGTCTTCAAGGGGACGTCTTTGTTGCTGAGGGTTTGGCTCGATCTTGATAGATCAATTTTATCTTGGGTCTATGATAAACCTGGGTTCAGTGGGATCTTTTTGCAGTGGTGATTTGAGTGTAGAAAGAGGAATGGTGATCTCTTCTAGAATCGAGATTGAGAATTTCAACGGTAAAAACTTTGAGCTATGGAAGCTCAATATGGAGGACCTTCTTATAGACAAAGAACAATGGATCACTATGGATCCTAGTACACAACCTACTGATACGTAGTCTAGTGGAACACAGTCTATTGGTACACAATCTTCTAGTACACAATCTTTTGGTACACAAACTACTAGTACATGACTTATTGGTATGTCGAAGGAATATTGGGAGAAGTTGGATAGAAGAGAAATGAGTGTCATTCAATTCTTCTTGGTAGATTCAATGTTGTTGAATGTCTCGGGAGAATCTACAGCCAAGGAACTATGGGATAAGTTAGGGAATTTGTATCAATCAAAGTCCCTGGTAAACAAGTTGTTTCTTTGGAAGAATTTCTATCATCACAGGATGGAAGAACGAGATTCTATGAAAGAACATATAAATGCCTTCAATACTCTGGTAAGTCAACTTGGCTCTATTAATATTATGATTGCAGAAGAAGATAAGTGTATTACTTTGCTATTTTCTTTGCGAGACACTTGGGATAATCTAGTTGTAGAAATTGGTAGTACCACTCAATCTACATTGAAGTATGACAATGTAGTTGCATCCTTGTTATTTGAAGAGATGAGGTGGAAAAGCATGGATGGTCAGAGAACAAATTCTTTAATTGTAAGAGCTCGCACCAAAGGCAGGAATCCTGGTAAGTCTTTGGGGGGGGGGAGATCTAAATCTAAAGGTAGATCTAAGTCTCCAAGAAAATATCTGAGGAAATGTTGGAAGTGTGGTAAAGCGGGGCATTATAAGAAAGATTGCAATTCTAAGTGTAAGGAACTAAAACAAGATCTGAAACAAGACATTACTACCCAGCTTGAATATGTCACTACGATGATCTATGCCAAGCTGCATATCCCTACATATCTTCCCTTATTTGACTGACCTTTGCATACCGAAGGTGAAACTTCCTCTCATTCCCGGAATTTTCAGCCCCATCACTTTCAGCGTGACCTACACCTTCCACATGTGGATGTGACAAAATTTGATGGATCTGATCCCACTGGCTGGGTAACTCAAATGGAACATTATTTCTCTTTATATGGCATTACGGATGAGTTGGACAAACTCCGGTATGGTGTTCTCCATCTAGATCAAGAACGTTGGCAGTGGTGACAATGGACCCGACCCCCTTACAACACCCTTATTTGGGATTTACCCCATTGGATTCCACTCATCGCCTTGATCGTTGTGATACACTTCACCCATAACCCATTTTTTGTGTGGTCCCACCCGCCCCTTTTTGTGTTCCCTCCTCATCATGGCCCATACCCGTATCCAAGACTTGGAAGATCCCTTCAGTACCTTTCACTCTAATTTGACATAAACCCAACAAAAAGTGCGACAACGAAGTGCCCATATTGCCACCATCAATAAAAATATGCATTCCTCCATCGACTCCTCAATCGCGGAACTAAAACAAGAGCTCAAACAAGACATTACTACCTAGCTTGAATCCGTCACTATGATGATCTACACCAAGCTGCATATCCTTGCAGATCTTCCCTTATCTCACCCACCTTTTCATACTAAAGATGAAACTTCCTCTCATTCCCATAATTTTCAGCCCCATCACTTTCAACGTGACCTACGCCTTCCGCATGTGGATGTGAAAAAATTTGATGGATCGGATTCCACTGGCTAGGTAACTCAAATGGAACATTATTTCTCTTTGTATGGCATTACATATGAGTTGGCCAAACTCTGGTATGGCGTTCTCCATCTAGATCAAGAACATTGGCAGTGGTGGCAATAGAGAAGAAATTCCTGCCAAGGTTATGTGGCTTGGACAGGTTTTATGGTAGAGCTTTATGAACACTTTGACACTGACATCAACCATTTAGGCCATTTGAAAAAGTTGAAACAATCTGGCACCATGGAAGACTTTATAGATTCTTTTGAGAGACTAGATTTTTGTACAAAGGGCATGTCTAATTCTTTTCTCTGAGAATGTTTTATCACTGGCCTCAAGGATGAGATTCATTCTCATGTCCTCATGGCTCAACCTTAGAGTTGGGTGGACTCTACAAAAATAGATAAGGAAGCACAACATGTTATATATTTTCAAAACAAAAAAACCCTCCTTTATTCCTCGCACTAAACTAGTAACTCCCACTCCTCCTTATACTCCACTAAAGATCCAGAAATTGACCAAGGTCAAAATGGTTGAACACCAACTCAAAGGCCTTTGTTATAACTATGATGACAAATATTTTCTGGGACACAAGTGTAAGGAAAAAAATATTTTTATGGCCACCTCAGAGGATTTTTCGGAAGAGGATTATGAGGCTCCCCTTGTGCCTGTGTCACCTGAACCCACTGACATAACCCCTCCCTTATACCCTGTCGAGGTAGAACTGGTCATTTCCCTAAATGATCTCACTGGATTCTATGCTCCCCAAACCCTCAAGCTAATTGGTTACATCAAGCATAGGAAGGTCATCATTCATGTTGATAGTGGAAGCACCCATAATTTTATTCATCGCCACATTTACCAAGAAAATAATTGATAAATATATGCAATCAATAATTTCCAAATAATGATTTCCAATGGTGGGTCCATGAAATGTGGAGGGCCTTGTGAAAATGTGCATCTCCAAATTGGTGAATACCACTTGAAATATCACATGTCTTCTATCAACACAGGTGGTTGTGACATTGTGTTGGGTGCATAATGGCTAACGACTTTGGGTCCCAATCTCATGGATTTAAAGGAATTAACCATGCAATTCGACTAGGAGGGACAACAATATAAGTTCTAAGGCATCATCGTCTGTTCCCTAGAGATCAATTGTTCCCATCGCATGGAAAAGTTGCTCAAAAAAGGTCATTCTAGCATTATTTCCCAACTCCATGCCATACAAGCAACTGAGACACCCTCTATGTCACAGGACCTCCAATCCATCCTCTATAAACATCAAGTTTTTTTTTCCACTCCCC
Organism: Picea engelmannii; assembly: GCA_009831015.1. Classification (NCBI taxonomy): domain Eukaryota; kingdom Viridiplantae; phylum Streptophyta; class Pinopsida; order Pinales; family Pinaceae; genus Picea; species Picea engelmannii. The sequence goes on along the minus strand of ML790119.1, from coordinate 185,612 downwards.
AAGGACTCCCTCCTTCCCGTGGTGTTCATGATCATTCCATTCCCCTTGTCCTAGGAAGCCTTCCTCCCAATATCCATCCCTATCGTCACCCCTTTTCCAAAAAAAATGAAATTGAGAAAATGGTTCAAGAACTACTCAACGCAAGTGTTATACACCCTAGTATGAGCCCCTACTCTTCTCCTATGGTCATGGTCCTTAAGAAATAATTTTATTGGCACTTGTGTCTTGACTTCCGTGCCCTCAACAAACTCACCATTAAAGAGAAATTTCCCATTCATGTCACTGATGACCTCTTGGATGAATTAAATGGCACCCAGTTCTTTACTAAACCATATCTTCATTCTGGCTACCACCAGATCCATATGAAAGAGGCATAAATTCCTAAGACTGCCTTTAGAACTCATGAGGACCACTATGATTTTTTGGTCATGCCCTTTGGCTTGTGTAATTCTCCCTCCACTTTACAAAGCCTCATGAATCATGTCTATCATCCTTTTCTCTGTCATTTTGTCTTAGTTTTCTTTGATGATATCCTCATCTACGGAAAAAACTGGACAAACCATCTTGCTCATATGGATCAAGTTCTCCATATACTCTCTCCACACCAACGTTTCCTCAAACAATATAAATGTGCTTTTGGAACCTCAGAAGTCGAGTAATTGGGTCATCCTATTGGCAAGGCCGTCGTCAGGGTGGATCCTAAAAATATTAAAGCTATGGAATATTGGCCTCACCCAAAGAATCTCAAAATCTTACGTGGATTTCTGGGTTAAACAGGTTATTATCGCAAGTTTATTAAGAATTATGGAAAGATTGTGGCACCTTTCACTGCACTCCTTAAAAATAATTCTTTCACTTGGACTCCAACAACTACTCAGGCTTTTCAAACCTTGAAGATGGCCATGTGCACCACTCCAGTCCTGACCCTTCTCGATTTCAAAAATACCTTGGTATTGGAATGCGATGCTTCCGAGAAAGGAATTAGCATTGTCCTTATGCAAGAGGGTCGGTCTTTGGCCTTTACTAGAAAACAACTGTCCAAGAGAAATTTGGGCAAATCAATCTATGAAAAAGAAATGTTGGCTATTCTTCATGTCGTGGATCTTTGGCACCTTTATATATTGGGGAAATGCTTCCAAATTAAGACAGATCATCAAAGCCTCAATTATTTTCTTCTGACACACTACAACCACTTCCGATTTTACCTGTTATTTGGTAGGATATCTCTATGGATTTAATTGTAGGATTACCTAAATTGGGAAATAAATCATTTATCATGGTGGTAGTTGATCGTCTTTCCAAGCATGCTCATTTATGTTCTCTTCAACACCCATTTACAACATCCATTGTGGCTCAAATTTTCATGGATCAAGTCTTCAAGCTTCATAGCATATTAGATTCTATTGTTTCTGATTGCAACCGAACTTTCACCGGCAATTTTTGGCAAGAAATGTTCAAGCTACAAGGCACCCGATTGCATCTCAACACATATTATCATCCCCAGACTGATGGTCAAAATAAATTTGTCAACAAATGTTTGGAAACATATTTGAGGTGTTTTGAATCGGAAAGGCAGAATCAGTGGGCCCAATGGTTACCACTAGCTAAATGGTGGCACACCACTTCATACCATACAACTACATGCATGACTCCTTTTGAAGCGATATATGGACAAAATCCACCTTCATGTCTCTCATATTTTCCAGGTGTCTCGAAGATCCACGCGGTTGAACAAACTCTTACAGTTCAAGAGGCTATTCTATGTACCCTCAAAGAGAAATTGGTCATTTCCCATAATTGCATGAAGCAACAAGCATATCAAGGTCACTCTAAACTTCAATTTGTAGAAGGGGATCAGGTGTTTCTTCGATTGCAACCTTAAAATAAAAATTCCCTCAAGGCTGACCATTTTCAGAAATTGGCGCCCAAATTTTATGGTCCTTATATCGTTCTCAAGCGTGTGGGACAGGTGACCTACCAGCTAGTTTTTCCTAGTATGTATAAGATCCATTATGTTTTTCATGTTTCCTACTTAAAGAAGTTGATTGGAACTAAGTGTCAAACTCAAACCAACCTTCCCGAGTTGGACGAACAAGGTTCCATTTCGATACAACCACAAGCAGTTTTGGACCAGCGTGAGCATCGTCTGCGTTAGCAAACCATCAAGGAAGTGTTAGTCCAGTGGAAAGATACAACTCCAACAGATGCAACTTGGGAACCAACTACCGTTCTACAACAATTTCCCCATCTCAAGCCTTGAGGACAATGTTGTTTTTGAGGGGGAGGACATGTTAGGGAACTAACCCCTCACGTAGGTAGAATAATATATTTCCATGTAATAAAGGTCAATATTAATAAGGCCTATCGATAAGGAAGAATAAGTTCAATGTAAGAAGACCTAAAAAAATATTTTATTTCTAGAAGGATCTTCCTCTAGATGGTTCTTTTGATAGACATATTTAGTATAAATAGGAGTCGAGGGTATGAGAACTTTTATCTTGGATATTATTTTGATATAGATCTTATTTGCTGGAGTTTTCCCCCTCGAAGAGGCAAGTGAACATTGCTCTTAGTAATCAAAGTGTTATTTCTGGTATTATTCTGGCATCATTTTGGTATTATTGTGGTTTTGTTCTGGTTATATTGTTGTTCATATTCCATTTCTAGCTATTTATTTGTGTTCAACATACTTTTTATATTTGGAATATTACAACTATCGCCAACTAGTTGTGAAGTGGCAGGATAAAGGAAACTAGAACCCAAATTTGAATCAAAATGTGCATATGATATCAGTCGAAATACATAGTGAAGGACCCAAAGTAATCATTTTCATGCATGGAGGAGATAGAACAGGGACTGATAGGACAGAGGAAGGAAAGTAGATAGAACAACGGTTAAGAAAGTCAGTAGAGACCATACCAAAATTTGATACTCAACAAGAAAAGGAGACATATCAAAGGGAAAGGAAAGAAGTACTCAGAACGGATTGGGGAGCATCCACATTAGAGGCACCTCATGAAGCAAATCGCACAATGACAGAGAATCCAATGGGGAAGGTAAGTTATATTCTAACATAATTCTTTAGAAATTGTTTAGAACCAATCAAAGATGAGGCTGTGATGAGTACATTATATGACATGATTGATCATTGCACAAGAGGAAGGGAAACTCCTATCACACAAAGGATGGTAAATCAAGTACTGCGCATGAAGCGAAGCAATGCATAATTCTAATTTATTGCATATATTGGGCTGTATGATGTGGATAATATTATTTTGGACTTAGGGTCTCATGTGAACATGTTACCCAATAAGACATGGGAGTTTATAGGAAAACCCAATAATGTATGGTCTCTTGTTCATCTTAGACTAGCGAATCAACACAAAATAGTCTCGATTGTTTAGTTGATAAGAGTAATTTTGAACATAGATGGGGTGTGTAGCACGAAAGACTTTGAAGTTATTGATATTGTGGATGACAGTCAACCATATCCAACACTCATGGGACTGGAATGGGCTTTTGATAGTCAAGGTATCATCAAATTGAAAAGGGGGGATATGATATTTGAGGTTGGAGATTTGAAAGTTATGACACCCTTAGACCCATCAGAAGGATAGAGATACATAGAACCAACAAGAGGTAATGGCATTGAAAAATTATATAACATGTTTGTGTGGATATTGGAGGATTATATAAACCTAAAAGAAGATGGTGGATTTAGTTGGTGAAGTATCGGTTCATGTGCGTTACATTTTGGATAAGGTTTAGAGAATTGGAAAAAAAGAATGCATGAAGTTTCAACTAGGCGATGTGCACTCATTACTCTATCTTTGCACTAAATTGGAGAAGAAGTATGTAACCCACCTAATGTAGCAAACTAATGCAAATAAGGTTTGGCACTGAGTGAGAAACAATTGTGCATAAATATACAAGGGAGAGTGACCCAGCAAGTCATGTGGAGTAGTGCAGGGCTTTGTGGGGTTCATTACTAGAGGTAGAGTGGACACACAAATTTATACACACACTGGACACCATTCCGAAAAATTGGTATTTGGAGTTGGAAATGCATAGGGAGACAACAATATGGGAAAAATTGATCCAGAGGTTCAAAATCACATTTACATTTGAACACGAATCTCCATCCATAGATGCAGTGCTATGTGGTATTCGAATGAAGATATTCTTGGAAGAATATATGATGGAGGTGATACCAGTATGCAGTGAGAACAAAACCAAGATGATTGTATGTAAGATACTGGAATGCTATAATGTAACCAAGGAAGAATATGATGAAGAGGATCCTAGTAATGTACAGATACCTAAAAAGAAGGAGAACAAGCCATAGAAGGGCCATAGATTGAATCCATCACATATACCCAGCCGATAAACATGTGGAAGGAAAATTTTGGGACGACGAAGAATCCCAAGTTCACGCAGATAGGGGACTATTGGAGTGAGGAGACAGTTGAAAAGATTTCAAACTTACTGCAAGAATACCCAGACTTATTTGCAATGACCTTTTCAGAGATGAAGGGAATAGAAGGAGACTTATGTGAGATGAATATCTCACTAAAACTAGAAGGTAAGCCAATGTGTTAGAGGCCTTACAGGCTAAATCCAATTTATAAGGAGAAGGTAAACGATGAAATTGATAGGATGTTGGACGAAGGAATCATTGAAATGGTAGAAGAATTTGAGTGGCTTAGTTTGATGGTGGTGCAGGAAATGAAGATAGGAAGAATCAAGATTTGTGTAGATATAAGGAAGTTAAATGACGCCTTCTTACATGACCCATTCCCACACTAGTAGAATTTGGAAAATAAATGACTATGTGACTAAAACATTTAGTCACGACATGAAAAAATGATAGAATTCTACTATTTTTTTGCAACACAGTTACAAATCACTAAATAGACAACTATTTTGATTGTCAAGAAAAAAAAACATCTAATTAATTAGTCACAAAAATAACAATGACTAAATAAATGACTAATTCAGGTAAAAACAGCTAAATAAATATTAGACACATAATATAATTTACAAAGTCTATATACACTATAGCTATGTGGATGATTTAAAATATCTTAATCATTGGTTATGAAAAATATATCATATTTCGTAATATTATAATATTATTTTTATAATACTTCCTTCTATCATTTCACTCATTTCATGACATACTTTCACGAGATATGAAAAATGTTGAAAATTAATGTATTCAGAATACTCTTTGAAAGCAGTGGGAGAATAGGGTATTGATCACATACATAATTTGACGAGGGTGCATAAGGTGTAGGAATATGGTGCTAGATTCATAATTTTATGAGGTAAGAGAGAATGTGGCAGAATACGATGCACTTCAAGTAATTGTACAACTAGTCCATGGGCACAGAGGGAGTGGGTGTAGTGGTAAGCATTCAAGGGGGCATAGGGAGGTGTATTTGGGGTTTCTGACTTGAACAATATTGCACAGAGGGACTGGGTTCAGTGTTAAATATTTGACGGGGCAAAGGGAAGTGTAATTGTGGTTTCCAGCCTGACCAATATTGGAGCCCGTGAGCAGTATTGGAGCCGATGAGGTCTGAATTGCAGCTAGACCCGACCAGAGGAGAGGGGTTTTAGTTAATTGGACCATTGGAGCCTGGAGCCGACCATAGGAGAGGGGATTTATTTAATTCAAGAATTGCGGGTTGTATTGGGGTTTCATGTACTATACAACTATTCCATGGGCACAAAGGGAGTGGGTGCAATGGTAAGTATTCAACGGGGCAGAGAGAGTTTTATTTTGGGTTTACGTCCTGACCAATATTACATAGAGGGAGTGGGTGCAATGTTAAAAATTTGACGCAGAAGAGGGAGTTGTAATTGGGGTTTCCGTTCTGACCAATATTGGAGCCCATCATTAGTATTAGAGTCGATGAGGTATAAATTATAGCTGGAGTCGACCAAAGGAGAGGGGTTTTAGTTAATTGGACCATTGGATTTTGGACCCAACTAGAGGAGATGGGTTTTAGTTAATTCGATCATTGGAGGTTGTATAGGTATATAAGCAACTTCCATGCTATGGAGAGGATGTGGAGACTTCTCAAAAGGTGAAGTAAGAATTTGAATTTGCAGGGGCCTTCTACAGCAAAGTCACAGGTAAATAAAATTTTGTTTGCAAACCTTAGATTTATGTTTGTATTTTATAATTTTTTATTGTGATATATTTCTTTCTGTATATTTACATTTTCAAACCCCTGATATTTATGTGAATGATGAAATTGGTTTGACACATCAGGTGTTACTATATCTTCCACATCTGTCAATTGAAAACTACCATCACTCTACACCTCGTTAGAAATTGACCAGCTTGCTTTTGTGGGGTGGGTGATTCGATGCTTGTGAGTGTAATTCAAGTGGTTCTGATTTATAGTTCTTAGGTGAGGTGAGGTTTTGTTTTGTGAGAGGTCGGTGGATAAAGGATAAAGGAAAATGGCTTAAGTTGAAATTCTAAAGGTGAAATTCTTATGTTGAAAGGTGAATGTATGGCTTTTGGTTAATGGTGAAAGGCTCTCTCAAGCCCCTACCCTTGAGAGAGCATTTCACCATTATGTATGCATTTGAATGTCTCACCCTTAGTAGCCAACATGAGCACTAGAAATCCTTGACATCCTATATTTTGTTCAATGTTGAGACTCTGAAATTTATATCATATTTCTTGTACTTTCACCTTATTTATATCTTCTCTTAGTTAAACATTCAATCCTTTGATAGAGACTTAGTTATTTCTCTCTCTTATTTCAATATTGATTGGGTTGTTTCTTTTTCACTCCCACATTTTGTGCTTACATTGCATGTATTTGTATATGGAGAGTAAGGAATAAGTAAATAGTTGAGGTAGGAATGATCAATCCATTCCATGTATTCCATAGGATTATGTATGCCTTTGAAGGCCTCACCCTTAGTAACCAACATGAGCTCTAGAAATCATTGACATCCTCTCTTTTGTTAAGTGTTGAGACTCTTAAATTTATATCATGTTTCTTATACTTGCACATTATTTATATCTTCTCTTAGTTAAACATTGAATTTTTTGATAGACACTTAGTTCTTTCTCTCTTCTTTCAATATCGACTGGGGAGTTGCTTTTGCACTCCCACTTTTCGTTCCTACATTGACTGTATTGTTTTAGTCTCATTGACCTAATTTTATGGTCATTCATTGGACATTACTAAAGTTATATTACCTTACCTTATCTTATAAAGACTCAAATTGACATCACTGATTCCAAAGAACTATTGCAACACATTTGAGCTTAATGTTTCTAAATGACTATTGGAACACTTGTAAGGAGAAGGCATGTCACAAGATATTTTCATATGGTATTATATGAATGCATAATTATATGATGTGTGTATTGAACTATTTAAATTTCAAATTGTATGATTGGATGATGAATTTTCTTCATTTTTTATTAGTCATAATTCATTATTAATAATAAAATTACAATTATTTTTTTATGTTTTTTATATATCTTATTTATACGGGAGATAAAATAAATTCCCTATGTTCTATACCCTAATGTACTTTGAAATTTTATGAATCTCTCTAGTGATTCTAAAAAATGGTGTCCCTGTCTTCCTTTCCTTGAATCTTTATGAATATGAGACACACACAAATAGGTTTGCAATGCATCACTGGAAATATGCAAATAGTTGTAACCCTCAAGAGTAATGAAATAAAGGCCTTAATGGGTATGTACTATCATTTAAAACACTTTATAATTACATGAGACCAAAATTTTACATGAAAGGAGAAAATATGCACTTGGGTCTTAAATCTCACTAAAAAGGTGTCCCACATAAGTATCCCAATACTAAAGCAAGTTCTGCTAAGTAGTTTAGTAAGTCCAAATTGATTGATCTTTTTGCCTCTGTAATGAACCTTGAATTTATGGCCTCAACAATTTCTTGTTGCATATTATTGTTCCATTTTGATTGACATGACATATAATAGGGTTTCCAATTCCAATATTTCATGCCACATACAACAAATATTGCCTATTCTACATAAAATAGTTGATAATCCCAATTCAATGTTGAGGTTTTAGTTTATAATTGATTTCTAAATATAATTTATCCTAATATGAATTTCTAGGTTACTATTAAGTACTAATATATCTTAGTGATTAATCTAACTTCCAGTACATAGATTCCATAGATACCCAGGAGTCTCATGAATGAAAAAATTTAAAACAAGCTTGCAAATAACAACAACTCTTTTGTGCATGCAAGGATTGTAAAAAATTTCAATTGGTTTACTAAGTTGTTATAAATTTTAAACGATTCACGTTGTAGTATTTTATTTTGGTGAATATTAGTTCGAAGGGGATTGTTGCATATTTTTGTTCATGTTCCCATATTTCTCCCAGTGGTGGAGGCATAATGAAAATCCCCCAAGACCTTCTAAATTAAACTCTCATTTGTCTAAGGATATTGAATTTAGTGATTTGTGTGATAGTAAATGGAAACATAGGGACGATTGGTTGGAGGAATTTGTTACAATTTAATTTAATGACAATTTTAAATTGTAAAAATAAAATTTGTTGAGTGGGCCAAATCCAAACTCAGGGATCCATAAGGGTAGACAAGGATACTGTAAAAACAAATTTCTAACAATTTCAAACCTAACATGAATGTAATTTTCAATGAAGAATAGATAAGTAACTTAAATCTTTTGGAGCCACAAAAAAAAGGGTTTCTTGACTAGGAAGAATCAAAATGGAGTAAGAAAACTAGAGCAACTTGGGTAGCACGGGGAGATGAAAACCCCTAATTTTTTCACAACTATGAAAAGATGATGAAAATATCAAATACCATTTGGAGTGTTAAGAATGAGGTGGGAGGTAAATATCATATGTTTTCTGAGATGGTTGAGATGAAAAAAATTCATTTCAATAAACGTTTTAAGGAACCTCATAGAAAAAATATTGTTGACATAATTTAAATGGCAATTTTTTCCTAGTTTTGTAAATCAAGATAATCTTCCACATATTTCAATTGAAAACTACCATCACTCTACACTTCGTTATAAATTGACCATATTTTTTTCATGGAGTGGGTGATTCGGGGCTTGTGATGGTAAGTCTGGTGGTTTCGATTTCAAGTTCTTAAGTTAGGTGAGGTGTTATTTTGTGTGAGGTGAGGTGTTTTTTTTTAGAGAAGAGGGGCTAAAGGATAAAGGAGAATGGAGTAAGTTGAAAGTATAAAGGTGAAATGCTTATGTTGAAAGGTGAATGGAAGGATTCTGGTTAATGGTTAAACGATCTCTCAAGCCCCTACTAGAATGTCTCTATCCCCTCCATGAAGAATGGTTATGGCTGGTATATTGACTAATTCAGCTCCTCAAACTCCTAATTGATCATGGGTTGGATGAGGAATAATCCTCCAACTCCTTCAACTTCTATTCCAACTCCTAATCTCTTATTTGACTATGCCACTAAAAAATTCCTATATATATTTCCTATGCTACTAAACCAACATTTTCAAATACATGGAAGTCATAATTAACTTTCTATGAGTCAAGGTCAACAAACAAATCAGGGTACAATGTATAAAAAAATTCAGAGTTTGGGTAATAAGAAATTTCCTTAGAATATGAATCACTTTCTTTCTCAGGTATTGTAATATGTTCCATGACAGTACATCCAATAAACATACTCTTCTTATTACATAAATCCAAATTCTAAGTGTCCATGAAAACTAGTGGTACATTCTCAGTTATTGCATAAGATAATTGATCAAGAGCCATATGCTTTGTTTGTTCAAAATATTTCTCAAAAGAAAGCGGTCTATTGTTTTGAATCACCGAGTCATTATTTAAATATTCTATAGATAAGAGTTTCATTCTACTAGTAAGTGAAGAGTTTTCCTCTAACTAATCTTCCTCTTGTTTCTCTTCAATTATAATTGATAAGTCAACAAAGACCTCATGTAGAATAGGTTTCATGCTTCCAGTCTAAGATATATCCTCCCATGTATTTTTTCTTTTGCATGATCATTACTACTTGTAGAAATAAGCACATCTCCAGCTAGTTATGCCCATGCTCATGAAGGGGTTTGTGGTTACACATAGGGTCCTATTGGTCATGGATACATTAGGAAGAATAATAACTAGAGGCACCATAGTCTATGCCTATGTTGGTTTGAAGACCCTGTATGTCTTGGTTGGAATAACCTGGTGAGTGATATATCTGATGCATGTTTTATTGTGTTGAAGATAATAGATCTAAACTAGAATCATAAGTTTGGTCACTTTCTAGCATTCTTCAATATCATAAAAATGGAACGATGATAGTTTTAGAAAAAAATGTAACTCTGATAGTTTCAATGCATGATAATTTTAGAAAATAATTCTTTCAATCTCCTTCAAGTGCCCCCAAAATCATTAATCTGCAATAACTTGGCCAAAATTGAGAATGAGAAGTTGTAGTAAGAACTACATGTTCCACAAGACTGAAAAACTACAAAGGATTCATATCTCCCAAGGATGATAAACTCCTCCTTCTACGACACCTTTCTCATTTCCTATTGGCTTCTCTAAGCAACGCTTGCTTTTCCCAACCTCTCTTCACAACTAGAAAATTAAAACTCATAGACTAGCTTAGTTGCTTGTCAATGTTTTTTTTGTTAACAACAACTTAGTTGATTTTGTGCCCTTTTGTTATCTAAATTACTTGATATTTGTTAATTAACATATCAAATTAATATTGGAATGAAGAACATCAAACATGAGTCAAATTCGAAGGTTGAAAATGGATGAATAACATGGATATGATGAGAGAATAACTGATGAGAATGATATGGACATATATCCATGTCCATGTAATGATTGTCTTTGATTTATTGGCATATGATAAGACATGGGCATACTGTTGTAAGCCCTTGGAACATAAATTATTATGAAGAAATGATACAATTGCATAGTATGAGAGATGAAGAGGTACCAAACATCATTGAAGTAGCACCAAACATAGATGAAGATGCAACAATGTTAGATGAATGGGTTAAAGTTTATAGAATGTTGAGTGAGGGTCTAAACAATGATTGGGACAATTCAATGGAGGATGCTTTAAAGCATGTGTATGCTAATTGCAAGTTAAGTCATTTGATAACAATCCTTCAAATTCTAAACTTGCAAGTAGTGCATGGTTGGACAAATGAGAGTGTAGATGTGTTATAATCATTATTGAGTCATATTTTACCATGTGACTCCACATTGCCAAAAAAACAAAGTCAATGTAAAAATAAAATCACTAAGCTAGGCTTAAGGTATGAAAACATACACACATGTCTGAATGGTTGTGTATTGTTTCGCAATTTTTTTTCCAAAATGTCAAGAAGAGAGGTATAGAACAGGTGTTATCACTAAAATTGCGTCTGTAGTATCATAGGAAAATGGATACATAATTACAACATCTCCAAACACATATTAGTTCACCTACAACACCAAATATGCATTTCCAAGGGGTAAAAAACTATACAACTGGTCAAAAAGTTGGCATGCGTTGAAACACTAAAGGAAGCGTGTGCATGTGTGTAGGTCAAAGAAGACAAAAGAGCACACATGCACCCAATGCACAACTATGTACGATAAAATCCACGCACTCCTGTGAATGGTGCATTTATGGTTCTTGTCAGCCCCTCACCCACTTCTGCTTCATCTCCCAATTCAATTTGACCCTCAAATCCGAGTTGAATTTGCATGGGGGGCTAGTCAATAACCCAAGGGTGCCCTAAAGGGCCCCTTGTTAACACCAAGAACTAGTTGAATAAAGCCTTGAAGTCATGCTATAAATATAGGCCATGGGTGCACTAAGAATTCAAGAATCTCATTTTATTGTTATCCTGCCTCTATTCTCCTTCAAGAAACCTCTTTTCTTCTTGGGGCATACTAGAATCATCTCAATAAGCTATTCACCTCACCTATTGAGGGAATAAGCTTGGATTTCTTCACCATTTTATTTCTATTTTGTCATTTGTAAGAAGAGATCTCACATAGGGGACTCAAGAGCCCTCCCAAGGAGAAAGAGGGTACCCATAAGTCCTCCTTTATCTAGGATGTTTTCCCATCAATATAATTATCTATTGGTGACATGATTATTGGTCATTTGATTGATTTTTGGTTCAAGTTTCCTCATGCATTTTAGTTTCGTTTCTTTAGTTATTTCTTTAGTTTTTTTAGCTTAGTTGTTTGTTTATTTCATGTTATTGAATTATTTGATTCACACACTAACCTTTGTCCTATCTAGCAGGTCCAACTAGACTTGCAAGTGACCCTCTTTTTCTCATTCAAGTGACGAAAGGGACACAATAGATTGGCGACCATATTGGGGAGAAGGTATCAATTTCCTCCCTATTTCAGTTGTTTGAGCACTTCTTTTTGATCCATTTTCCTTGTAGGGATCATAACCGGCCTATCCTTACCTGCAAAGAGATGAGTTTGGAGATGGAAGAGGATAATTTCATTCAAAAATTTCTCCCCAATGCGTATTAGAACATGCGTGGGTATTTCAGCCCATGGACGTGCATTTCGAGCATTGTGCGCCCACAATGCTTCTGTTCTCTGCGCATTCTGTGCACAGCGTGAAAAAAAGTCTTTTGTTCTCTGTGCATTGTACGCCCACTGTGCCTTTGTTTGAACTATAACCCTCACATCTATCCAAAGTTTTGAAATTGTAAGAGTTTTTGTGATATTTTGAAGGCCCTTAGCCTTCAAAATATTGCTTTTATGTAATTTGTGAATGCACCACACTTAGATTCCCTTACCACATGAAGGGTTAGTGAAAACATAGGCACTTAGGGGGTTAAAAAGAACCTTATTTCTCCTCTTTTTCTTTGAGTTTCTACATGGATGTCTTGTTTTGATTGTAAAAGTAAAGTTGAGATTTTTTACTATCACATATAAAAGCACTTAGATTGGGACCATAAATCAAACTTTAATCATTGAGTATTCTCTTCTCTCGCACCATAGAGTAAACTTGAGAATAAAAAAATTTATTAGGGGGTCATTTCATCTCCCTTAAAAAAATATTTAGGAGAGGACAAAGCCCCCCTAGGGATCCTCTTAGTTTCTTTTTCAAACATCTTAAATTTGTAAGGGCCCATACATGCCCACATGTTGTAAAGTTAGGATAGTTTTTGAAGCTACTTTCTTCATTTACATCACTAGGGTAATTTAAAGATTATAGTAACGGGCCCATACATGACCACATTCTGACAATATAGGATAGTTTTTCAAATCTTTCTTAGATTAAATCACATTAGGGAGTTTAAAGGATTGGTAAGGACCCATATGTCCACATGCTAGTTCTTTAGGAACTTTAAAAATTCCACAAGGTTGTACCAATGGCATCTAGTAAGATAGGTAATCAATATTTGTAAGGACCACATGAAGTCCACATGTTGCAAGGTGACACCTAACTTATTAAAACATTTTGGCACATTTTATCACTTTCTCACACACAAAGTCACTCCTCACTCACATAATTTCATCTTGAATTGTGGAGGTTGAAGTAGGTTTCCTACAAAGGGATTCTGAAATGTCCCACTATTTCTTGAAGGAATTATCCACACCCACTTAATTCAAACAATATTGGTTCACACCCCCAATCTCTCAAACAACCACATCTAATTTTTTTCTAAAAACTAACTAAGTTTTCCTCCACAGGAGGTGCCAAAAGAAATGTTTTAGTCTAGGTAGGATCTTAGAGGTAGGCATCCAAATAACCCCCCGTTATCAGGTTCTCACATCTTCAAACATTAGAAGTTGACAAATAGGGAACTTTAAAATCCTCCAAGTCAAGTGTTCTTGACACCATAAGGAAGGGAGATACCCATGAAGGGTCGAATGTCAAGGTCTAGTTGTTCTGTGCGTCCCCCCTTGAGGCACCCAACTATTAGAAGGGATCTAGCTCGTGACCATTTATGAGGCCAAAAATCTAAATGTCTCACTTTGAATGAGGTACCTAGTGGCCAAATTTTAGAACATCTACCTAGGTGGAAATTGTGGGCTGCAATTGCACCTTGATCAGATTTTGTGTGGCTATTGTGAAATATCGCCAGCTCTTTTGGGATATGCACCCTCTACCCCTCATTATAACTGATAGATTCATCCTTCACTAGTTCCTCTTTCGGTGGCTTCAAACCCCACTGTTGAGTGATATTGGAAGGTCCAGTGCTATTTGAGAAGAAGGATGTTACGTCTTTATAGGACATGAGCATTTGTTTTATTTGTTCTCCCATGCAGAAAAAATCCACGTACCGACATGTATGGTTCTTTTCAATTGATATATGTATGATGCTCATTTGATTACATGTGATTGTGAGATATATTGTGAAGGTCCAAATAATACAAGTCTCGTGTTCATTTACAACTCTCATCACCATTTTCACACATTTACTTTCCTAGTCGGACATCATAGGGGAACCACAGAATCCCCGTCAGTCTAGACGCTTACAAAATCTCCCTCCTATCCTAGTAGGAGTTCCTAGTCTCGCCAACTCAACAACTCAACCATTTCACACCCCTGTGAGTTCTACTATATTTGGATCATCTTTTCTTGGTTCCACTTTACTTGGGTCCAATTCCCAAGGCCAACCATCCACTATCTCTCCTTTACAAAGAAGCGGGGGGGAAACTTCTTCTCAAGGGGGAAGTAAAACCCCACCCAACCCCCCTCAAGGGTTAGGTACACAAACTTCTCACACCATGGCTAGAACTAATCCTCCATCACCCCTCCACATGCCATACTTGGCATCCCTCAACATACTTGATTTGAGTAAACTAACAAATGACCCTATATTGTATGACCCCACATGGACCGTTATGCCTACCAAAATATTTTCAGACATTCCCAAGTTTGAAGGAAAGGCGAGAGAAGATCCCACAAACCATATTATGACCTTCCACTTATGGTTATCTTCAAACAACATCATGGAGGACTCCATCTATTTAAGGTTATTTCAGCGCACACTCACAGGTCCATTAGCCAAATGGTATGTGGATGGAAAATCGGGGTCGCATGTGACTTTTGAATCATTGGCTAAATTGTTTTTGACCTTCTTTCAACTACCATTTCATCATGACAATGTTCTAGAAATTCTCTCTGACTGTAAACAATCCTCAGCCATGCATATTGCCGACCACATTCATGAATGGCGTCGACAACATAGTTTATGTAAAGAAGAAATCACTAAAGAACAATGCCTCGATTTGTTTCTCAGATCACTCGTATCTATCCCTGCCAAATATGTGGCCTCCACCTTCCCCCAAACTGAAGAGGAATCCATCAACAAGGCTCAACAACATGACCTCATTTATTCTCAGTCAGGATACTTATACACAGTACTACTTGATGCCTTGAGACACGTACCATTCGGCCAGGACAAACCTGGAATGTCTCATGCGACGGATGGATTGATTGGTACCAAGACACACCACAATCTATACATCCAACCACCACCTATGTATGGTACACCCAAATATTTGTCGATATATGGAGGGCCATCATATTACCCTCCTCCCCTTTACCAATCGTCATATCCTGTTGTTCCCCCTCAATCATTGGGGGCACCCCCACCGGTACCCATGCCATATCCGGTCTCCCAATCTAGTACGGGTCCACCTCCAAGCCCTGGATATAACCCTAGAAGTAGTGGAAGTACCTCTACTTCCTATACGACATATGGATCCTATCCACAGAACAATCCATATTTCCCATTCCATGGTCCTCCCGAGCTGGTTAATCCTCCACCAAGAAAACCACATGTTGGCATCAAATTTGTTCATCCCTTTCCCATTCAACAGGTTCATACATTTGAACAATTGAATATGGCCAATCTGACTAATAAGAAGAAAGGAAAAAACTGAAATAATGAAAACCCAGGACCTGGAGGGAGTGACCCCCACAACCATCCCGTTGGGGGAAAGCAATACCAAGACCCCCAAGGGGGCACCAATAAAAATCAACCACGACAAAGGAAGAACAACAATATTCGGACTAACTTCCCTTGTGATATATGTGGTGAGTATGCACATTATACTCATAATTGCCCCCAAATTCCTAATCTCCAACGGATGAGGGAATCCATGAACTCATAGGGCCCTCCGGCACCACCTGCCCCTCAGCAGGCCCCACAAAAGTATTTTCAGCCACCGCCTTTGGATGTTTTGAAAAACCCCATACCACACCAAGGTGTGATGAACACCCAACAAGTGATCAACCCTGACCCACCAAAAATGGGGTAATATCCAAACCTAGGTGCCACTAAACCTGGGAATCCTATTGATCGTAGTGTCCTCCTCACCGATGATGAAATTCTTCTGCAAACCCGCAACCTTCAATACGGTATGCCTCCCAAATCTACCCCAACCACCTCAGAAACACTGCCAGATACTATAGTACAACCATTGATGATTCCACGTCCTAACACAAAATCCATTCCCCGCATACCACTTATGCCTTTATGATGGAATGTGCATACCCCTCATGCTAGGGTTTCTCATGATTATAGCCTGGTTGAACTGTGCATACACCACAGTTTATCGGTGTATCATCGATGAAGGTGCATCCACATGCATCATGTGTAAACATGTATGGCAGAAAATTGGCTCCCCTGAGCTAGTACCCTCTGCCATCACCCTTCAAGCTTACGATGGTTGACAAACATCTTTCGTGGGGCTTTGTCAAAATGTCCCCATAGAAATTGGGGGAAAAACTATCCTCATTGACATTGAAGTTATCGATGCCCAGCTTGATTACAATATCTTGTTCGGACGCAACTACATGTATGCTATGAAGGCAATCACCTCTTCTATGTTTCGTACGATGATGTTCCCCCATAATGGGAATATCATCACCATCAACCAAGTTACACATTACGAGATTAACCATTCTGCCAACATCGATAACATCCTCCCCCTTGTACTCATTAGCTCGAATGATTTTCTAGTTGTCAACAATGGCCCTGGAGTATTCCAATACCCATCCATGTTGGGCACTTATCATGGAGTGCCATCATTCCTAAACCCATCTTTTTCAGCACAAGTGTGTGTAGTTTCCTCTAAAGGAAAATACATTGGAGACAA
>ML790119.1:158407-168434 GCA_009831015.1 Picea engelmannii | reverse complement strand
ATAGTCCACCTGGCCATTACCCAAATTCCCTTTTTCTACCCCCCACCTGGAGTTGAAGCATTCCAGGTAGCTGCAACACTTACCCTTCCAAACATGGTACTCACCATCCCTGTATGGTATCTACATCCACCTGGGATGGTTCCTCAACCATCCCTCCCTTAGTCAGAGGAAATCATGATGCAAATCCCAATAATAACTCCAGCCATGCCACCCTCAACCCCAATCACCATCACCACTGCTACGGTTGGGGGCAGACGAAAGAATAAAGATCCCATTGCTCCACTACGTCCCTGAGTTCAACTCCCTTGTGCCTTATGTGAAATAAAAGGACACCCCACTCATAAATGTCCTTCTCTTCCTGAGCTACGAAGTTTTATCCAACTTCCTCAAGCACCCCTTTTTGTTTCCACTCCACCAAGTATGTCGCACTCTACTACGAAGTTATCAAACACATGAAAAAAATATATACGAACCAATTTCTCCTGTGCCATATGTGAAGAATATGGGCATTACACTCATCATTGCCCATATATCCCATACTTCCACCACACATATCTACCTGAGCTTCCTCCGACACTCCATACCAATGCTCTCGTGAACTTAATTCATTATATTTATTCATCGGTCCTTGAGCAAAGGGGATGTCCATTTCCTCTCACCAAACTACCACTCGATCTCCCATAGTGTTGGTGCAACTGGGATGGAATTATGGACCCACTGTCCATATCTAATCCCTTTTCCCCACTTTCATTTTTTGGTACAAAAGCCCATAAGCTCTGTTTTCCTAACTATTTTTGGCCACTTACACAGTTATTTTCCTCGGGTTATCATTTTCACTTTTTCCTGGTGGAGCATCGTTCCATGACACATTCAAGTACGCCTGCTCATGTTCAAAATTATCAAACAGTTGTTATATGTTCTTTATTTTCAGATATTGTTCATGTCAGGTACTTGGTTTTCATGTGTGTAGGTATGTGGTCATCACACACCAGCGTGGCCCCTTCATGTATATGATCGACAATGGAATGTAATCATTCCCTATGAATATCAATTGCATATCCGATTCACACCCTCCCACATTTTCCCTTAGGGTCTCTACATCCGGCTCTGCACTATTAACACCTCCGTGCAATTTTGGTACTGTCACCCGGTAGCACTCTCCCCCACATGAATTGTCCCATTCATAGTCCCATGAGAAATTTTGACACTCATGTTGCTTTCAACCCCTAGGTATGGGAGTCCCAATAGTCTTACGCATTTCCAAGAATCAACCACATACTCCTCATCAGTTTTCTATCTTTTCCAATGAACTCCCAAGTTATCTCATCACAGTTTTGTTTTGACTGTGCCTCCACAGTATCATTGACCCCCCATTTTCATCCACAACAGTTTACCCATATGAAAATTTCCTTCCATTCATTTACCTCATATAGAATCCCACCAATGGGTCCCCCACCCTCCACCAGATCTTCACACAACTTGAGCCCTCACCAGCCAAGACGTATTGCACTGGGGTTCCTGTTTATGCATCTATACACTCATCCCAAATTATTCTTTGTTTATTTCGTAATTATAAAAATCTTTTGTCTCCAACATTTACTTATCTTTTTGTCATCACCCTTGATGACCTTTTTTTTTCCGGAAAAGAAACCCATGTCTCCCTTGGTTGGCACATTCACTATACTCTACTCATATTGACATCGTCCATAAAACCCTGAGTATCCCACAATCCATGTAACTCTGATCTATGATTTTGTCTACTTTGTCACGCCTCTGGCACAGTTTAACCCCATGTCTATTCATCCCCCTGACACTAGATACAGTTTCATGGTTGTTTCTAATCACCCTTCAAACATACCCCCAACCAAGGGTAGTCTTGAGTCTCACCATATATTGACTTCGTTCATGTTCCTTATCATTTCATTATCTTACCTAGTGGATTTCATGAAGTCGTTTGCTTCTTGGAGTCACGTACCCCTTTCTCTTGACATAAACACATTTTCCAGGAGAGTGACAATATCTTGACTCTCATTACCTTTACAATGACGAGTCTCAGATGGCATAGCAAGAACCATCATTTCTCTTTGTTGTTGTTGACCCCCATGAAATTCGACTTCCACAGAACCTCATGTTACGGTGGGTCTTACTATGCAACCATTGTAGTTTTTTTATACTAGTTGACAACCTCTGAATTCATTAGGCCATCAATGCCTATGAGTCATTGATACTTCTTACATGCGTCCTTGCCTCTGTTCAGAGTATGTTCACCATCATAATTCTCATATTTCATTATCAAACCATCCCAGAGGGTGCTGCAGTTATCTACATCAGCATACAACTTCAGTTACTGTCATACATTTTTTGAGTTACATGAAACGAGCATGGGGCATGCCCACCTCATTTGTATACAACTTTTATTTCTCTCCCTAGAAAAAGGTTTGGGTCCCACGGTTTCCCCTCTACCTTTGATGGATCTCTCTTGCAGTTCCTCTCAACACTCTTTCTAACAATGGTACTCTCAGTATAAGAAACATTGATGTATTTCGACTATACATATGCTCCTAACCTCACACATCAGGGGGTATCTGTTATCACTAAAATTTTGTCTGCAGTATCACAGGAAAATGGTTATAGAAATACAACATCTCCAAACACCTATTAGTTCACATGCAGCACCAAATATGCATTTCCAAGGGGCAAAAAACTATACAACTGGTCAAAAAATTGACATGCGCTGAAACAATACAGGAATCATGTGCACGTGTGTAGACCAAAGAAGCCAAAAGAGCGCACATGCGCCCAATGCTCGACTGTGTATGAGAAACACTGGGCACTCTTATGAACAACACATTTATGGTTCTTTTCATCCCCTCACCCACTTCTGGTTCAGCTCCCAATTCGATTTGACCCTCAAATCTGAGCTGAATCTGCATGGGGGGTTGGTCAAGGACCCAAGGGTGCCCTAAAGGGCCCCTTGTTCACACCAAGAACCAATTGAATAAAGCCTTGAGTTCATTCTATAAATGGAGTCCATGGGTGCACTAAGAATTCAAGAATCTCATTGTATTGTTATGCTGCCTCTATTCTCCTTCAAGAAACCTCTTTTCTTCTTGGGGCATACTAGCATCATCTCAATAATCTATTCACCTCACCTCTTGAGGGAATAATCTTGGATTTCTTCACCATTTTATTTATAGTTTGTCATTTGTAAGAAGATCTCGCATAGGGGATTCAAGATCTCTCCCAAGGAGGAAGAGGGGACCCATAAGTCCTCCTTTCTTTATAGTGTTTTCCCATCAATATAATTATCCATTGGTGGCATGATTATTTGTCATTTGATTGATTTTTGGTTCAAGTTTCCTCATGAATTTTAGTTTTCTTTCTTTAGTTGTTTATAGCTTATTTGTTTGTTTATTTCATGTGATTGAATTATTTGATTCATACACTAACCTCTGTCCTGTCTAGTAGGCCCAACTAGACTTGCAAGTGCCCCTCTTTTTCTCATTCAAGTGACGAAAGGTACACAACAATAGGGTTGGAATCAATTGTGGTTCCTAGGAAGGTTCTTCGCCACTTTACACTAATCCCACAATTACTTTGAATGTATAGGTGTAGAGACATTGGTGAACTTATGCAATGGCATGCTCAAAATAAGAACACAGATGAAAAACAATGACTTGTGCCTGATTCTAAGATGTGTATGCAATTTGATAAAATATGGCCCAAGTTTTCCCAAGATCCCCGTAATATAAGGTTGGGTTTGGATCTATATGGGGTGAACCCGTTCTCATATCAAAGTACTAAATTTTCAACTTGGCCAGTGTTTTTAATAAATTATAACTTGTCTCCATGGTTAGCAACTAAACCATTTTTCTTAATGTTATCATTGATTATGCATGGAAAGAAAAGTGTGACTTTAGATACAATCGATACTTATTTAGATCCATTATATGATGAGCTAATGGAATTGTGGAAAGGAATTGAATAAATTGAATTATTAATGGATGGTTATTCAATCAAATTCACATTAAGAGATTCCTTATTGTTTACGATTCATGATCTTCCTTGATATGACACATTGGTTGGTCTCAATGTTCATGGATACAATGGATGTTCTCGCTACAAATTTTAGGATTTTGTGAGGCACTCAAGAGGTTTGCATAAGTGTATTTATTGTAGACATCGTGTTTATCTGAAAATGGATCAACCATATCATCGAAACAAAACACGTTTAAATGGCCAGGAAGGGAATCGTGAAGCACCATTACCAACAAAAATGTTTATACATTATTGAGAATGGACAGAAAATAATGTTTTTTATTGAAAGTGGTGGGATTTGTGGTAGTAGAGATGATCCATGTAATGAAAGCGATGTAAAAAGATTGTGCATATTTTATAATTTTACATACTTTAAGGATATAGAAATTAGGAATACCGTTGACTTTATGAATACTGAGAAACATAAAGCTTATGTTATTATAGAAACTCTTTTTAGTGCTTCTGATACCATTTCATCACGTGAAGACTTGAAACAACTAAAGATTTATCAAAAACTTTGGGTTGAAAAATATGATGATGAAAAATATAGAAAACCTAGTGCTCTGTATGTCTAGACAAAGGAACAATGTGCACAATTCTTAAATTTGATGTCTTAGACTCCCTTTCCCACTGGATATGTAAGTAGTAATATCAGAAGTCAAACTAACATGAATAGCTTAAGACGACTCAAGACCCATGACTATCATGTCATAGTCGAGAATATTTTACCTATTGTGGTCAATATATCAAGTTTGGAAAAGGGACCAATATTGGAAATTATAAGGTTGGGCCTAATATTAAAGAGAATGAGTTTACATGTATAAGATCCTTCGAAATTTGTCAGTTTTAGGCAGGAGGTTGTTGAAGTCCTTTGTCTATTGGAACACAAATTTCCACCAATGATATTTAACATTTTGATGCATCTTTTGATACATATTGAATATGAACTAGGGCATTATGGACCAGTAAGAATGACGTGGATGTATGCTATAGAGAGATATATGAAGGTTTTGAAAACATTTGTTCGTACTAGGGAAAAACCAAAAGTTAGCATGCCTAAGGGATATTCAATGGAAGAGGTCGTGGGATTTTGCACATAATATATGAAGGATTTTAAAAGTGACAATCGATGTATATGGGATGACGACGAAGATGATAGAGTTGCAGGTGAAGTATTATAAGGAAATGGAATGCGCTTTAATCTATCACATGAAGAAATAAGTGTGATACATGCCTATGTTCTTCAAAACACATTTTCCTTCGATAAGTGGCGCAGTTGAAAATATTTTTTACACAATAATTTATTGATTCAATTACATTTACAGATTTATATTATTAATCTTATTATCTTATACGTTCATATTCTATGTATGAAATATGAAAAAGAGAATCAAACATGGATGCAACATTAACCTCAAAATTGCAAACGACATGATTTGATTGGAGGTGATTCTTTTCCAAAATTTGAAGAATGGATTGCTAATGTAGTCAATGATGGAAAATAAGAAGGTCAAGGTATAAGAGTGGAGGAAAGTGAGCTGTCAAAACTTCTACATATATGGGCTATGAATTTTAGTGGAATACGGGGCTATGGTATTCATTTAAGAGCGGAAGAAAAGGACAAAAGAAATACAAATTGTGATTTTGTTGTTAGTGTTGAATTTCTTCACGAAACTGAAAAGAAATTTTATGTTGGATTCATCCAAGAAATTATTCAAGTTGATTATGGTGAAAATAGTCCTGTATTTTTAAAATGTAAGTGGGTCAAACCATCCATAGTAGAACATTATTTGCACATGAAAATACACAACAAATTTTATCAAACATGGATGAGACGTATGTCTCCCCTCTTCAAATTAACCAATCATTTCTAATTGATAATGTAAGAATCCTAGGATGGACATATGTCATTCAAACAGAGTCTCGTTCGAACCAAAAATTCATGGAAGTTGTCGATATAATACTTGATGGGGAATACATCGATAATTTACCAGAAACACTTGAATAAGTGGTTGAATATTATGATAGAGTGATTGAAGAAGAGACTTTGATTACCAACGAAGAGATTGAGAGATATAATGTATTGCATGCCACATATGAGGATGATGAAGAAAATAAAGAAGATGCACACACAAGTGATATGGATTCTGATCCTGGTGGTAATGGATATGATTATGATAATGATTTGTCACTTTAACTTTATTGTCACCTAAACTTTGATTATATGTATGATGTAATTTTTTTCTATTGTTTTACTCATGCATTTTTCAATCTAATAATCATTATTTTTCTAGTACATTGTACACAAAACCTGAGTTGTTCATTGATGTTTTGAAAATAATTTCACTTATTTTTAAGGGTTAATAATAAACCCATTTGATCATCTTACTATATGTTTGTCTTTTGGAGCAATCACTCAATTAATTTATAAGTACTTTTAGTGTTTATCCATTGCTTATTTGAGTAGAAAATATGAGTTTGTATTTCACTTATTTACTGATGATTTTAAGTTATATAAGCAACACTTTATGGATTGATTTTAAGTGGATTTTGTTCTTTCACTTGTGCACTTAATTTTTCAGCAGATGCAATTAATAAAATCTGAGTTTCAAAATCATATTCCATTGTTGTTCTACTGATTCAAGTGGCTGATTTATACAATATTGTTTATTTGGACTTTAGGATATGAAGAAAAGCCTGCGAAGAAAAAACTAGATGACTTCAATGATATTGCATAAATCTAGACATAATATAAGTTCGCTCACAGAGAAAATGTAGCCAAGAATGATGAATATTTATCTTCTCTTGGTTTGAAAAATAGGAAAGTTGTCAATCCACTAAATGGTATACTATTTGTTTAATAATGTTTAATGTTTTATAGGAAAGAACTTTATGTATATAAGACATGATATGATTTTTTTTATAGGAAAGAAAAAAATAACAAAGAGAAACTGGAGCAAAAATCAAAGGGAAATAAAGATGTATTTCCACCAACTCCACGTAGAAGAAAATGCATTAATGATACAACAAATGTAAATGTTGAAAAGAATAGTGGTGGTGATGATCTGCAAATTGATAACGCACTTGGTGATGTGCAGGAAGATATTTCACATGGTGATGTACAATGTAAGGATGATCTCTTCACACAAGGTCTAAAAGAGATTATCAATAATCATGCCATAAAACGAAAAACAAGTTTGGGTATCATTTATTCAAAATTAAAGAAGATGTTCGAACAAAAATCTATAGAGACCGATATTGATCTATGTACTACCAAATCTGATGTGGCCAAGAAGCATGCAGTTCTGGTTAATGCAAGTTGTGATGAGAATACACTTACATATGTTGTGTTTAAAAATACACCTATTGCATCTACTGATGGAACTGGATCAGTTAGAAATATTTCTAGTGGTTTAGAAGATGTGTCCTTGTTTTTTAAAAGACAAAGATTGAGTCAAGGTTTGTATATATTTACAAACAGGAATGCAAAAGAAAGGAAAATAGAAGGTAAGAAGCCATTCTTGGTTGATGTGTCGAAATATGGTGAGACCATAGGGCCAAAGGCATCAAGGTAGGCCTCCGAGTTGGGAACAAGATGTAGGGCCCATTTGGATATTACCAAATCAAATTTTGCAGATCAAGATCCACGAAGTGTAGAAAACGTTGTACAAAAAATGGAAAATTCTTTTGAGACTGTTGGTGGATAAATATCTAGAAAATATTACAAGTCTAAGATGAGGCTTCTGATGAAAAACTATAGATACAATTGTATAAAATTAATAATTGAAGGAAAATATAAGACAAAATCCACTCTTGTTGTGGGGAAATTCTACCCAACGGACTAACAAGCTAGGGTTTAAACTTGCATGCAGATCATGACCCTTCATAAATTACTTTTAACCTTCTACCCCAAACCTAAAACCCTTTTTCACATGCAAACATGGAAAGAACCGACTAACCTTTTTATCGACGGTTGGTGTAGATCCTCCGTTGAGCTTTATCCCGTTGCTTTTACTGCTCCTTCCAAAAAGCGATCCTGCAATCAAAACAAAACTACGCATGCATGCTATTGTTCTACTAGAGGGTTAGAGATTAAGAATAAATCGAATAAAACATATAAGATTCGTGCATTGGGACAGGAAAAGTATATTTTTATTAATCTCAAGATGAATCAACTTACAATGATTATAGAGACCAGCAACCGTTCCTTGATCCTGATCCTGGGCTCCTCCTCTTCTTTGTCCTCCAACTGCTTTGCTTGAATTCTCCTAAAGATTGAGGAAAGGCTAAAGGGTTGGGACAAAACAGATTCGGCAATTGGGCAGAGTTTCTTTGCTATGATTTTCCTCCTTCCAATAGTACCCCTACCCCTTCTTTTATAGGATAGAAGGAGCTAGGGTTTTGGATGAACTCTCGGCCATGCATGGCTGGGAGTTCTAGTTAACTGACCCAAAGCTTTTCGTTCCATCGGCAACTTTCCTGTTTCTGTGCTTTTGTTAGGTAAACGCGGGCTGTAGTGGGCCAGCCAGCATTCCAACACGTGTAGTATAAGGCCTTCCAGCATTCCAACGCACCCAGTAATGGGTTAGGGCGTGGGTTACTTAATTTAAGAGGTTTTTGAAGAGTTTGTTCAGCATGGCTTTGGCAAGGAAGCGATATGAGTTGGCCTGATGCCAAGTAAGCATATGAGGTGCAATTTAGGGTTATAACAGATTCCCCCTAATGTGTGAGGTCAGAAGAGCATCTAATGGCCTAAATACATTACCAATTCTTTACCAATCTGTACTGATATGCTGAATGAGTGAGCCCAGGAATCGGGAATCAGAAGGTGCCATCTGCAAAAAATATCAAATGTCTCACCGAGGCGGGCATACCCATGCTCGGGATAAAATAGAACCATGGCTACCAATCAAATACACTGTAGATCCATGTCAAACAACTATAAAGAGTAGCCGCGAACAGTACACAATGGATCTACATCTCGAAATAAAAAAGATACACATGCAAAGTATCCATCTTCGTAGAAGATGATAAGGTCTGATGGCTAGAGATGAGGATTTCAGAGCTCAAGAAACAACTTCAAAATCTTCAAAACTCGGATAGGAGTGTAATATGAGTGTACGACTGCACTACCCAGAGGTCTTCAACGGCTTGTCGGGCATGGACAAAATTGATAATCTTGATGATCAGACTGAAGGCTTCAGTGATTTCGAACAAGGACTTGATTGGACGTTCAGGATGGCCGGGTATGCGGACAAGAGACATATTGTAGAGGGGCGGACTCAGGCGTAGTGACATACTTCCCTTGGACAATAGCATGACAAGTGATAAGACTCAGGCAGCATATCTGTTAATCATAAGTCTACGAAGCAGGAGGCAACACAAACTCTCCATATGTTTGGAAGAGTAACCAAACGGTGGAGGACACAACTCTGTATAGCGAGCAAAGCTTCCTAAGGTCGTACTACATCCCATAGTCTGATGAATCAAACAGACAGATGTGCTTTATCCAAGGGCGACTCATGATGCTGCCAATAAAGAAAATACTTTTCCCATCCTCTTTTTGGGGTATATTTGATTTTTTTGTTCTTTTTGATGATTTTGAAAGAATAAAGGAATATTATGTTACAATGGAGGAATGAGCACATCAAACATACAAGCTCAAGGCACAAGGACAAGACTGATGTTCTAGGAAATAATACTCGGGAAAAATCCTCCAGTGGCCAAATGTGTTAAGACGCAAAGGCAAATTGTTACTAGGCTGAAGAGTAAAGGATGCAAATGCGGTTGATAGAACACACAATGGTAATGTCCTTCGATGTAAATTTAACGAGCCCAGAGAAGGAAAGCTCGGTGTTTTTCATATTTAGAGAGTCTGAAAAACATAAAGGGAAACTCCATTGGGGTACCTTTTTCGACAATAGTCTAGTCGGTTCGAAAAAGGGGTAAACTAGCACCGACTAGACGTCAATTCAAAACCATTTTAACG